>JAIKVB010000050.1:8373-53720 GCA_024679045.1 Phytophthora brassicae | reverse complement strand
AAGACACCACCCGGACTGCCATGAATTGGGAAGACGCCTTACTACTCGACAGTGAGTTGACTTACTACAACCGTTCACTGGCAAGAGGAGTTGGTCGGACTCACAAGCACGCTTATTTGTTAAAGCGCTGGTATCAAGCTCAAGATGAGTCTAATCGTTTCCAAGCTGCTGCGATTTTTGCCGAGCTAGCGTCTCAACTACCCCGGGGCCCCATATAAGAGTCCAGTTCAACTTTAACGCTTTGTCGGATGACGACTGCAAGCGCTACTTTAGATTTGGAAAGCAGGAGCTGTGCATTTTAGTGGAGGTAATGCAGCTTCCGGATGTGCTCACACGAGAACGGACACGCGCAGGCGCTATGGAGTCGCTGTGTGTCGTGTTATACAAGCTTGCTGTCCCTGTCCGGTGGTATGACGTGGAAGATTTCTTTGGCCGATCAGCTAGCGGTCTCTCAAACATTTTTCTGCACATGCTAAAGTTATTTGATGAAAAGTATTCGACGCTGTTGCAATTTAACGTTGTTGCACCGCGTCTTTCTACTTACGCAGACGCAATATTTAGTGCTGGCAGTCCATATCCAAATGTTTGGCGTTTTATCGATGGAACCGTCTGCGGAATTTGTCGACCAAGTCCGCGGCGCCAATTTCGCAAAAGGAAATGATTGAGTCAGCAGTCTGTATATAACGGGCATAAAAGAAAACACGCTCTCAAGTTCCAGACGCTGGTCACCCCTGATGGAATGATCTCGCATCTTTTTGGCCCCTTTCCAGGTCGTAATCATGATATTAAAATGTATCGTGATTCGCAGTTGGCTGATATCGTTCGTTTTGATGATCGGTTCAAGAACTATCGTATATTTGGTGATTGTGCCTACGGTAGGGACGATGTAATGCTGAGCCCGTTTGAAGGCGCTCTCGGAAACTTAACCAGTCACCAACTACTTATAAATGGGAGTATGAGCAATATGAGCAAGATCCGTGTTTCGGTCGAGTGGTCGTACGCCCAGATCATCAACTATTTGAAAGCGCTTGATGTTAAATCAAGTCTTCGTGTCGGCTCTCAACCTGTTCGTCTAATGTATCAAGTTGGTGTTCTAATGACGAACTATATTACTTGCCTGAGAGGAGGCAACACCGCTAGCGACTACTTCAGATTGAAGCCTCCGTGTATTACTGAGTATCTGAGTCTGCCTCCGAGTTAGTGTGCTTAGCAGAAGATGCACTGAAGCGTTTCACGCACTGTAGTATCAGGTCGCGATTGCTAGCTTGAATTCGCTCCTCAAATCGGAGTCGTTCTTCACTTTGTTGTCTATCAAAATCAAGACGTGCTTCAAACTGCTTTTGGTGTTGATCCAATTCACGCGTCTTCAGCTTAACCTGCTCTTTTTGACGCTTCTCCTGTCGCTTTACCTCATCGAGAAAAGCATTCGATCGCTTGGGAGTAGTACTGAGTACAGAGGTTGAAACCTGCGATGGGCCTGCAGACACACTGGTCCCAATACTCTCTGTGTCACTTTCGTCACTTTGGTCCACTGAGCTGTCTGAAATATCGGGCTCTCGCTGCGCGCGGCGCCGCTTACTTTCTTCTACAATGGCGGCCGCACAACTCGCCAAGTCTTCCTCCGTTTTCTCTTTTGCAGCTTTTTTAGCGCTCTTGGCATCCAAATGAAGGCGCTCTAACTCGATGTAGTCGCGAAGCAGTCCATTAAGGTCTTCGTAGTGACTTTGGATGTTGACGGCGTGAAGTGCTTCTTCTACACCACTTGCACGTGATGACACCAACTCGTCTGCCTTAAATCTTGCTTTTAGGAGGTTGAGTCGGTCGCGAACTTGTTTTACGTTAAGCTGAACACTCCTATCGCACTCGAAACACCCTTGGCTCTCCCAAACGCTACCTGTCGTTCCTCGCTGTGCAGCAAAAGGCTTCAGACGAATCAGCTCCCTCGTCAGCTCCTGATCTTGTTCAGGCTTGAAGCGAAAACCATGCATGCTGGTGGGTGCAGCTCTTCTTGTCTTGATATATTCCAAACTGCAAGCAAATAAGAAGTTAGGAAGCAGCTCGAATATCTAATTTTTAGCGGCAGATGAAGCTATTCCTAGGTTGCAACATACGGTGAGAACCGAAATTGCCGGTGTGTGCTAAATGCATCTACGAGACGAGATTATTCTGGTCTGGTGGGTTGTTCAGACGATCGATAATTGGCTGAACCGAATAAACTGCTAAAGACCTCTATTTAGTCCTTGGCGACGATCGAAACCCACCTAGTATAATATGCTTAATCAAGGTTTGTTACTCCACTAAATGACAATCCTGCTATACTTGATATCGACTGAAGCGGGGAGGACCGTCTCGACATAAGTGACTTAATTGGAGAGCTAGAGCGTCATCGGATTACAGAAGAAGAAGTCACGTCTGACGCAACGGCAACTATTAGTTAGGACAGGATGATCTATAATATAGGGGTTTTGCGGGTTGCTCTAAGTTGACCTGCCCCGGAATGAAACAACCCCGGAATGAAACAACCCCTAAACACCGTACAGTTACTTCGCTGGCTACCAGTGAGAATCTCACTGAGATGGTTCAATACAGCACCTTTATATGTTCTACATATCGATTTGTTGGAGTACTGACTCAGTTTGTGACTTTGTGGTTGAGTGAGTCTACGCGAGTGTCTTCTCTGTAGTTTGGCGTGCTCCACGATCCTCATTTTTTTCCGGTAAACAGCAGACAAGGACAATACTCGGTGTTAAAACTGAATGTTCTTACACTGTACATATACCGGTACCCTACCTGTCTGTACCTACCTGTATGTACCAAGTACAAGCTTATTATGTGTCCTTCGATCCATTCTCTGGACGGATGATTCAGGATAAAATTATATTTCCTGACAGCATTGACGAATATTTTGCAAAGACAACGGTGTTCGGTGCACTGTTACCATCCAAGAGTTAGTGAAAAGATGTCAATATGTTGCACAACCATAGATGAAGAATACGATTGCACGCACCATAATACGAATCGTAGGCTAATCATCTTCGGATAGTTTGGTAGACATAATCGAGCTGGGTCCACTGCAAACTACACGCCAGCCCCGGTCACTACTAACTGCTAACACTTCATGCAGATTATGGCTTTCAGCAGTTTGTCCTAATAACCACCAAAATCGTCATGACCAGACCTTAATAAATGCAATCAACAGATCGAAAAACGGGACGGATGATAGACACGAGCGTGGACTAATGCTTCAGAGTAATCACCATAGAGTTGAAAAAGCGTGGATGGCGCTGGAGCCTGAGCCTATCCATTTGCTTGCGTCGGATTCACTTACCGGTACTCCACACTCGAAAACCCTTCGCACGGGTACTTTGCACTGGTAGCAAACGAAGATGAAGTGTTTGACGTGGATCAAGGCTGCAGTGACCACTGTGGTGACGGTGACGACAGTGTTAGCCACGCTGGAAGATCCTGATGTTGGTGAAGGCTTTACCGGTAACTTCCTGGACGGTACCGTGAGGAGTGCCACCGAAAAGTTGATCGGTACTCTCAAACTCAGTACGCCAGAAACCACCAATGAGGCTTCTACGAGCGGTGGCTACATGGACGCCTTCGATACCATGGAACCATCCAAGAAGCTTTTTAAACGGAATGGCACCCTCGCCAAACTTGCCCCCATCATTAACGTCGCTGAAGAGGCTCTTCATCAGCCAATTCCGACTAACAAGTGGTGGGGTAATATGATTCACGTCACTGCTACTAACAAGTCGGAGAACTTTCCTTCCTGGGCGCAGCCGTACTCGCTAATCCTCCCGAAAGAAGCGCCTTACGGTATACAAACATGTTATCCGTATACGTACCGAGAAGTCGCACCCGAAGTAAACGGCACAGTCAAATGGTATACTCATGGTATCCATAATGACCTTACTCTGTCAGCAACAGAATTCTTCAACTCGTCCAAGCCAAACTATGAAGTCTACTCGTGGTCAGATATTGGAGTCAACCTACGAACATGCGACCCTCGCAGTGGAAGCTGCATGGACTCAGCACTCGTGAGCGGTATGGCGTTTGTCTCGGCCAAGTACGACGGACTCACTCCACGCATTGACACCGAACACGACATCACGGCTGTAGACGACTCAACACCAGGCAAGTTCGTCATCCACCTTAACAACAGCCAAACATGGGTGTTGTACGCTAGTGACAAGAGTATCTCGTTCCGTGTGGAGAACTCGGTGGTGTTCTCTGTGAACGCGTCGGGCTCGTCACTAGTAGCACAGACTGCATACTCCGGTACCCTTCGAGTGGCTGTGCTACCTGAAGACGCCGATGACACCGTGTACGATGAGTTTGCGTCTTGTATGGTGCTTGGTGGTACTGTCTCGATGGAGTCACGTACGGGTTACTCTCTACACTGGGACACTGAAGGCAGTACTTGTGATACAGTGGGTCTACTGCATTTCGCGCTGCCACACCAGGTCGAGTCGCTAAGTGGGTCTCCAATCACAGTGAGCAGTCAAGGTGCCATCATGATGCACTCAACCACCCGAGGTCAAATGATCGGCCAAATTTCGACAACGTGGACATTCGTCGAACCAGAGGCGGACTTCGAGGTGGATTTCTATCCGACACGAAAACCGACGCCGTGGGTGGTTGTTGAAACCGACATGCTAAGGACACTGCAGAAGGATATCATCGCGGATTGGAAGTTGGACGCTGATAGCTGGTACTTCAACGGGAAGTACTTCCAAAAGTACGCGTCGTTATGTCTGATGGCTGCCGACAGTTCGGTCGTGGGCCCAGACACAACACTGTTGTCATACTGTATAGAAAAACTGGAGACACTGATCGAGCCGATGCTGAACAATACGCTGTCACCGCCCCTTGTGTACGAAACCTTGTACAGCGGAATCGTGTCCAGCTTGATTTTCAAAACCGGTAGGCTGTATATGGATTTCGGCAGCGGCATCTACAACGACCACCACTATCATTTCGGCTACTTTGTGACGGCGTCGGCGATTCTGAAGCACCTGGACCCGAACTGGTCTCGCATGCCAGAGCTAGAGAAGATCATCTGGACAATGCTGCGTGACGTGGCCAATCCGAGTCTGGAAGACCCATACTTCCCTCGTTTCCGCCACTTTTCGTGGTATCACGGTCACTCGTATTCGCGTGGTGTCACACTTTTGGACAATGGCAAAGACGAAGAGAGCACGTCGGAGGACATTAATTTCTACTACGGTATGACATTGTGGGGTAAAGTGACAGGCCACAAAGCGGTGGAAGATCTCGGAAGTCTAATGTTGAGGCTTAACGCGCACGCAATCCGCATCTACTTCCTACTAAAATCCGACAATACGATTCATCCGCCGGCGATCGTGCGCAACCACGTCACAGGAATTTTCTTCGACAACAAAGTCTATTACAATACGTGGTTCTTGGACGAAAAGTACGCGATTCACGGCATTCAGATGATTCCTGTGTCTCCAATCAATGAGCTCGCGCGTACGTCCACATTCGTGGAGCAGGAGTGGAACGACATCCTGTCCAAGGAGGAAATCGTGACGACTTACAACAGCAACAACGCGTGGCTGTCTCTACTGCTAGTGAATGCGGCCACCGTCGACCCGGTGGATTCGCTGCGCAAGCTCAAGAACGCAACTATGGACAACGGTCTTTCTCGGTCCTGGGCGCTTTACAACGCAGCCACGCGCTCCCGCGACGGCGTGGAGACCACCGGCCTGCAGGTCGCCGTTGCTATAGAAGTGTAGCAAACTACACGATCTACTGCACCGCCACTACAGTAGACTACCGGTAGGCGATACTCGAGCGCTTGAGGCTAGGAGGTTGCCATCTTCGTGCCTCCACTTAATACATGCAGCGGACGACGATAGTCATATGCCACGCTTACAAATGTATCCATTTTCAGCGAACTTTTGAGTTGATGGCACCATTTTTTTCGCACGAAACGCAAGCCGTTTTTGTTCCAAACGTAACGACTCGAGGTTTGTATGGCTGCCGGGTCTTTGCGCATTCATCGGCTCGGCGCCACTCACATCTGCTTCCCCCACTCGAGAGCGAGATCCCTTTACCCATTCGATGCTTTGCACCGTCCAGAGCTCAGTCCAGGAAGAAGCAGCAGTGGAGTCGTTGGACGCAGACGCCCTGTAAGACCTTCAACACCAGAACTCATGGCGCCCATCTCTAAGTCCTTTGAACGGGAATGGCCCGCCGCTAGCACGCAATCCGAGGGCGCGCAGGACTGCAAGAAGTGGGGAAACGTCAAGACATGGACATTCGCGCAGTTACTGGCCAGCTCTTTCGCCAAGGTATCGCTGGAGGACGCTATGCGAGAAGGGGGCAACTCGCCCGATACCACTGAGAATAAGAAGGTAGTAGTCAGTGGCAACAACGACTGGGACTGTTCCTACAGTTCTTTGAAGATGGCGCCATCGAGTGGGGCAAATGACTGGGACTGTTCATACAGTTCGCTTAAAGGTCCAACGCCCATTTCGGCGTCTTCATCCTCCAGCACTTTAGTGTTGGATACCGACGCGCTCCACCCGAGACACTCGATGGAAGAGCTTGAGGATACCGTTGAGGAGGACCGGACGGAGCCGACGCGGTATGTCTTCGACATTGTTCGCATCATCGGCTCGGGATCGTACGGCACGGTGCTGCTGAGTCGTCTTCGCGCCGGCACCAACCGTCTCTTCGCGGTCAAAGTTGTGTACAAGTCCAAGCTCGGCAGCATCAGCGGACTGAACGGTGACAAGAACGCGGGGCGGGAGGCGAGACGCCTGCTCACGGAGAAGAAGGTGCTGTGCGCTGTAAGCCACCCGTTCATTACCAAGATGTACTGCTCGTTCGAAACCCCCGATGCTCTTAACTTCGTGCTGGAGTACTGCCCCGGCGGCGACATGTACTTCCTGCTGGAGAAGTTCGCCAAGAACCGGCTTCCAGAGGATCACGTGCGCTTTTACGCAGCCTCCATATCACTCGCACTGCGATACTTGCACGACCGTGGCATCTTGTACCGCGATCTCAAACCCGAGAACATTTTGCTGGATGAAGCAGGTTTCCTTCGTTTGGCCGATTTTGGCTTTGCGCGTGAGCAGATGAACCGCTCGGAGCAAAACTGCACAAGCTTCTGCGGGTCAGCGGACTACATCGCTCCAGAGGTTGTGCGCGGTGCCGGTTACGGCCTAGCGGCTGATCTGTGGAGTTTTGGGTGCGTGGTATACGAACTACTCACGGGATACCCGCCATTCTACTCCCCACGGGATCGCGTCTTGCTTTTCCGCAAGATTGAAGAGGAAGAGCCGAGTTTCCCGAATTACTTTTCACCAGATCTGTGCAGTTTCCTGTCTGGGTTGCTGGAAAAGGATGCCAGCCAGCGTCTGGGCAACGGTCCCAACGGTATGCAAGACATTTTTGATCACCCGTTCTTCGCAAATATAAGCTGGCAACGTCTAGAGGCGAAGCAGGTGACCCCACCAATTGTCCCTAAGCTGGCAAGTGACCTCGACACATCCAACTTTGAAGATCAATTCACATCGCAGCAGGTTGAAGGCCACCTCGTGTACGAAGAACGAGAACCGCAGGGCTTCGTGTCAGACGATGAAGACAATCAACTTTGCTTTGCCAACTTTGACTGGTGTGCTGACTCATCGCACTTTAAATAGACAAGGATATCTCAGATGCACAGGCACCATGTATGAGGGTAAGCAGCTTTTAAGCTTTAAAAATAAATTATGCATTCTTGGACTTTCGACGTCGCCGTGAGCTTACATGTTAGCAAGCAGGCACTACAAATGTACCAGAAAATCATCGCTCGGTAATTGGATACGTTGCTCTACGCATTGCTGAATCCACTCCTTCGTAACAACTTGAGGTTCTGGCAAGCCTTCGTGGCGCAACGCCCGAATAGCTGGCAGAAGCTGCTCCAAGTCACGTCGGTCCGAAACTGAATCTACGACAATGTGTGTGACTGAAGCGTCAATCTCGCGAGCAACCACACCACTGTAGAGCCTTAATTGCTGCTCGAGCAGTTTGGCTTGCCCCAGCGCGATAGCAGTATCAGCTTCGTTATTATGGGTTGTGGTTTTGCAATGCTGGAAATAAACAACGCAATGGGAAAGAAATGTGAACTCGCAATCCATCGCTTCAGCTTCTTCAATTGCCAAAGCCTTCATTTGGACTTGCCAATGTTGCGTTTCAAGTCCGCTGTTGCCATGCGCCCGGTTATCATCCGCCATATTCGACATTTCCATGATGATTCGCTGTAACTCTTCTGAATTAACATGCTCTGTAAAATGGTCTCCGTAACGATCATACTCCTTCGCAAGAAATTCTCGCTGTGCGGCCGTAGCGAAAATAAAATCGCTCGCCTTTAGAGACACCAAACGCGACGCTGCCACGCAGTTGTAGATCCATCGAACGTGGACAATGTTATACAGCCCTTGCTTCTTCAAATTCACCACTTTGAACCCTGCATCTCCGGCAGCTACGACGTAGTTCGTACTTTCGATCGGATTTTGAACCACCGTGCCTCCAAAAGAATGCAGAAGCTTTTCAACTGTCTGCTTCGAAAGTTGCTTTGTGTGCTCTCCGATAATCCCGTCAGGAATCGCTGACCTAAAACCTGGCGGTGGAGCTTCATATTTTCCCGGTAGTACGCAGAACTCTTTCCCCTCAAACACGTTTCGTTCTTGTTCAACACCTTCGAGGTCTGCCTGAGCGTATCCAGCAAGAACACCAGAAGGACGCCGCGATGAGATTGTTTTACGTGCTTTAACACGCCTAGCAACACTCTTTTGTCCCAGAGCCACCTCTGTAGCACGTTTAGCAGAAAGACTTCCGCGTGCTGCGTTCAGATCCTGAAGATCAATGCACTGGTACCATTCCTTGTCGTTACGAATGGTCTTGCATCGGGGGAATCGAAGGGTAAGACCTGTACTGTACAGGGTCGTGAATGACAGCTCGAACCCGTACACTTCGAGAATCTTCGAGTGTCGTGGATCAATCCAAACATCAGGTCTCAAGTCACTCTTTTGTGGTTTCCAACCGTTCAAGTGTGGCGGGATAGCGTCGTCGTCCCAAGGCTGCCAGTACGGCTCGAGCTCTTGGCGCATCTGTTCTAACTCCTCCAAGTTGTAACCAGTACCAACTTTAGCAAACGTGTACACCGTCGGGCATGCCGCTCCAGGCTTCGTAACTTCCGCCGCTTTTTTCTCGTCTAAAGAGTGTGCAAGAACACCCAGAAGAAAGACTGACACGTTGCCACTTCGGCGACGTCCAGTACCGTAAAAGCCACCAACGATAATAGCATCTAGATCCGTCGTCATGCCCGCATAGTCTGGCTTGAGCTTCAGCCACTTTTTCGACTTCCTGCTGCTTTCTCCACACATGTAATGTGCGTTAAGGTCTTTCATTATCACCCCTTCGCCTCCGGTTGAAACCTGTTCATCCACTTCTGCCATAACCTTCTCATGTCGTTCTTTTGGTGTCTTGTCATTGACAAGCTTCTGCTCAATAATGATGATACGATGGTCCAACGGCTTTACAATCCGGAGCAACAACTTCCGCCGAGCATGAAGAGGTAGACCCATAACAGCACTTACTTCACCTGGACCTTTGTATACTTCGTGAATCAACTGGTCAGCGTTCGGACCACCACCCAAGTATACCACATCCCACACAACGTAACACAACCATCGATTGGTTGCTTCACCCTTCCGCACCGCGTTCGCCGTATTTTTCAGCAGACCGAATTCTCGCAGTCGATACTCCACATTGTCCCAGACCATCATCTCCCCGTCCAAAATGCAATCCACTCCAGGTTCCAGTTGTGACAGCACATGGGGTGTAATGGACGGCCCGTAGTTGTCCGTGTAGTTAATTCCGTTCCTCGATATGAACTGAACTTCCTCCCCCTGCACATGACACGTAATCCTCTCTCCGTCCAGCTTGGGCTCCATGACGAATGCATCCGCGTTAATAGCACTGATACACTCTCCAAAGTTTACTCGTTTGGCGAGCATGGGTGTGAAGACTTGAAAGGGTTGCAGCTGTGGCACATATCTCACAGCCGAGTTCTTCAAGTCTGTACATACCTTGTGCAAGTCATTCGTATGATTATACATCTCCATGGCATCAGGATGAATGAACTTGAGCACGCGCTCGTGCCGCAATCCGATCTTAAGATCCTTGAGCACGACTCGGATAATCCACTTCTGTTCGTCTGCCGAGTACTCGGTCGCCAGCGTCATAAATATTTTCTTCCTTGCAGCATTGCTATCCGCTCGAACCAAAGCGTCCAGCAGATCGTTCACATCTTGGAGAGTGTGTTGCTGTCTCGATTTGCTCGCCGCGCTGCGGTAGAGCAGCACCTCGTAAAGTACAGCGGCAAAGTCCCCCACCGACTTGCTGTCGACGATCTTGGGGTCGTTAAAGTGCTCCAATTTCTGCGCGTCTTTGCTGGCTGGTGATAGTCCGAGTACTTGCACGTAAATCTTGGCAATCTTCTTCTCCTTGAGCATGTAAATGCGTTCTCGGTCCAGCTGGGGAAGCACAAGGCGGATCAACGGGTACAAATCGCCCTCTCCCACCTGCGCGCGCAGCTCGCGACTGAACAGCAGACGCAGCTTGGCCTCGTTCACACGCGTAGCCTCCACAGCCTGCAACACGGAGCACAGCGCTGTGAACGACAGCTGCAGCGCCGCTGTGGCGGAGGTCTCCGCGGGCATCTTGAAGGAAATGCGCACTTAGTTGCCTTTTAGATAATGCGAGTGATGGTCGATGGGTTTTGACGAATAAAAATTGTAATCCACGAGATGGGTACACTAAGACTTATCTGGTCAGATGAAACGTCACATGGGTACGAATCATAAAAGTAGGAATGCAGTCGCCTCAAGTTGGAACTGGCAATTGGTAGCACGGGTACAATGTGGTTCGGTGCCGTATTCGAGGTCGCGTGTGCGGCGTATGAGCTTACGACGGTGGTGACGGACGTGATTCTCAACTATGAATACATCAACCGCAACTGGCTGGAAGAGTATATTCTGTCCATCGTTTTCCTCGTGGTGAACGGTGTCGTTATGGGCTTCGTGGGGCTCAGCATCGATCAACTATGAATACATCAACCGCAACTGGCTGGAAGAGTATATTCTGTCCATCGTTTTCCTCGTGCTGAACGGTGTCGTTATGGGCTTCGTGGGGTTCAGCATCGACAACTTGTATCCAAGTCGATTCACGAGCGATGGAAAGCTCAACAAACTACTGGGATTTTGCATCGGTCTATTACAAATGCGCGTGTTCCTAGAGACCATCTACTCGGTCGTGGCTTTTATCAAAAGTGGAGGAAATGACGAGACTACTCAAGACAATATCCAAGTCGATTCACGAGCGATGGAAAGCTCAACAAACTACTGGGATTTTGCATCGGTCTATTGCAAATGCGCGTGTTCCTCGAGACCATCTACTCGGTCGTGGCTTTTATCAAAAGTGGAGGAAATGACGAGACTAGTCAAGACAACGCAAATATTACAAGGACGCACCTTGTCGCAGGACAATCAGCTGCAGCAACTGCTGGAAATGACCGACGAGCCAAACAGCTACACAGCGGACTCCTATACGCAACATTTATCCAAGCTATTGTGCGTGATATGCCGTTGTTTGTGCTGCAGGCGAACGCTACTATTCACTACCACAAGTGGAATAAATTCCTCGACGTCTTCGCTGTCATCTCGACATTCCTGACGTTGGCGCGTGGTACAGCGATGTATGTTGCGAAGGAGGACGAGGGTGGCATGCAGCTCCTGGCGTTCCTGTTCCTCGTGGGTCAGTTTGTGTTTCGTTTGGGAGCGATTTTGCTGTTGGCCATGACCAAAGGCCTGGTTATCGTCGTCTACGGTCTTGCAATCACGTTGTTTGCTGTCTTCTGGACAGCCCATTTGCGCTTAGCACACCCTAGTCCTCTCTTCATCCACAGCGATTTTGCTGTTGGCCATGACCAAAGGCCTGGTTATCGTCGTCTACGGTCTTGCAATCACGCTGTTTGCTGTCTTCTGGACAGCCCATTTGCGCTTAACACACCCTAGTCCTCTCTTCATCCATCAGTTACCCCGAGCGATCGTCTTGTTCCCATTCTTTACGTTTTTCATCGTCGACGGCTCCAAGCTAACTGCCCAGTATGGATCAGCTGTCGAAGCGCTGCACAGCACGAGCTTATTGCAATTGCATATATGGCGTTGTGTGGAGAATATCGCCGGCATTATCTTGGCCGTCTACCTTCCCCGCTACACCGATTTCGGTGTGAGCACCGACGCGACGGTGGTTACCATTGGTGTGATCTGTGCCGGTGTGTACGCAGTAACAGGCCTTGTCTTCTACAGCTCCATGAGCTGTTGCGCAAAAAGAAGAAGCGCTTCCACCCAGTCGAATATTGACACTGGTTCTTCCCTAGAGACTCCACATTACTTGCGCAATACTACCAACAACTTGTAAGTAGATATCAATACACAAAACGCTAAACTTCACTCAATGTCTGCAACGGACAAGTAATTCTGCTGCACCAGCCATTTCTTTGTCCGAAGTCAAGTCTAATCCATCCGCTCCTTTATTGTCTTGCCAATGATGGTCCAGCTACTATCTGCGCAGGAGAAGCAAGAGTTCTTCGACCAGATGGAGGAATTGCTGCGACCCACAAGACGTCGACGTTCAAAGGCTGAACCCACCGGTGCAGTGTCCATATCGCAACCAACTGCGACTTTGAACGGGACGAGGCGTCACCCAGCAGAACCTGCTATTACTGAGAAAGAGCGTTTGCCAACACAAGAACAATTACTTCAAAAGCCAATCAAGGAAGAAGAAGGAACGGCGACAATGCGTGATCTGAAGAAACTTGGTGCGTTGCAACAAGAGAAGAGACCGGCGACTCGAAAGGAAAAAGCTCCTGCATCCAAGAAAGTAAAACGTGAAGTGGCCACTTCCGTTGTCGATGAAGCGTCTCAGTTGCTGTTGGGTAAACGAGTTCTTTTGGTTCCGTACGGACCCGATATGGGTCGAAAACGATTGGAGATTTTGCAAGGAATGATCGAAAAACTTGGTGGAAAAGTGGTTAAGACACAGTCAAAGACTAATGCAAAGACAGCAAGTGGAGCAATAGATTGGACTGAAGTTAGTTTGGTAATCATGAGTGCTCATTTGAAGCAAGACAAGGCAGCAGAGTTCCTCCATGTTGAAACGTTCCCTCCTCCGAATATGGAAATCTATACACCAGAGTGGCTGGTGTATTTGCGACAGAAGAAAACGATTCCGCCAGCAGGATTAATGCTGACGTGGTCGGAGCAGCAGCAAGTCCAAGAAGACGTAGAAAAGCATGAACAGCATTGCGAAAAGGTAGCTAATCAGCTGGAGGAGAAGCGATCTCGAAAGAACAAAGGAGATAATAGTGACAGTGACGAAGGTTCAAATTCTGACAATTCCGACACGCGTGGAATCGAGCGGGCACCTCCAGTTCATATCGATAGTGAAGATGTTCGCGTACAACAAGCTGAGCTCGATGAAAAGAACCGAAAGTTGGTAAAGGAGCGCACACCCATTTTCTACCAGAATAACCCAGGCTTTCGACCTATTACCGAGACAGCAGTGTCAGGATCGAAGAAGGTTAATGGCGAGGGCTTCATTTGTCAGCGGTCGTCGGGTAAGTTGTATGTAAGTTTCTATGTGTCCACTATTGTCGAAGTTTTATTGATTGTCGTGTAATTCTGTATTGGTAGCGGTTCAACAAAACCTCAACGCGCATTTGACTGACCCACTAGAAGAGATGATGGAGTTTCTTGATGTTGAGCGGGACGTCTGGCGGCAATACATGTACAAGGTAATTTGTATCTTGCTTTACAATTTCTTACACTATTGTATTCATTCCCATGTGCATAATTGTTATATTTGGTGATAACAGAAAGTTGTATCGAGTCTCAAAACCATGCGTCATCGCGTTTGTAGCGTAAAGGATTTCAAGGACATGCACTGGGTAAAAGGACGTTTGCGGGATAAAGTGGTTGAAATCCTGGAGACAGGTCGCCTTGCAAAGCTCGATGCCAAGAAGAAGAACCCGAGACTGCGGGCCTTAGTGGAAATTGCCCGCATTTGGGGAGTTGGACCTGTCACTGCAGCTAAATTATATGGGATGGGTTACAAGTCAGTGGCGGACCTACGAAAGCCTGAAGCTCTTAAACTTCTAACAGTACAACAGCAGATTGGCGTGAAACATTACGAAGATATTCTGACGAAAATTCCGAGGTACGTGATGCTGAACTGAGTCCAAATTCTGATGACTAACATTTGTTGCTTCTTGCACGAATTTTGTAGAGCTGAAGTTCACCAAATTGAGCAAATTGTTGTTGACGAAGTTCACAAGCTCATACCAAACGCAATTGCGCTAGCGTGTGGCTCATACCGTCGTGGTAAACTGGCGTCCGGAGATTGTGACGTCCTGATCACGGACCCAGACGCAGAGACTTGCGATATTTTGCCCGAGCTGCTTGAGCGTCTCCATGCCTCAGGCTTTCTCACAGGTCGGCAAATTATTCAAGGTGAACTGTGCCTCATAAGTTTCTAACACTGTGACGTGCAGACGATTTGACCCATTTTCAGAAACAAAAGACTGGTGGCTGTGATACCTACATGGGCGTTTGTCGTGTCTCGGAGGTTTGTTCAGTGTCCACTATTTGTATGATTACAAACTAATACTTGAGTTTGATTTGGCAGAACCTTCCGTATCGCCGCTTGGATATTAAAATCTACCCTCGGCACTTTTTCGGCTTTGCGCTGTTGTACTTCACCGGTAGCGACCACTTCAACCGCAGCATGAGGCTTTTTGCTAACAAAAATGGTTGGAGTCTGTCCGATCGCGCTTTCACGCGGGTCATGCGGGTAAACGGGACCAAAGTTCGTTTGGGTGAAAGTGTCATCTGTGAATCGGAAGTGGACGTGTTCATTGCTCTAGGATTGGAGTACAAGGACCCAACCGAACGCAACTGCTTTGACATTAAATTCCTAGATGAAGACGAAGCGAAGGCCAAACACAAGTCAAACCCGCAGACTGCGAGTAATTTATCACTTCAACTGTAGTTTCGCTTTTGTCCGTTTTATATAATATTAATTAAAATGATTGTTGCATTTCATTTTGTCATAACACAAGTCAAACCCGCAGACTGCGAGTAATTTATCACTTCAACTGTAGTTTCGCTTTTGTCCCTTTTATATAATATTAATTAAAATGATTGTTGCATTTCATTTTGTCAAACAATTAAAATCGGCGCCGAAGATACTTTGAAGATGCCGCTTTTCCTCGCGAACTTGGCGATGGCCAGCTACTTCCTGGCGCTGTGCTACGTGCTCCTCACCGCCATGACAGTGAACAAGTACATGGAGGTGCGACGTGTGCTCAAGCGCCACCAGCACACGACATGGAGCACCGTGCAGTTGCTGATTCTGAGTGTGGCTTTAGGCTCTTTCTTCCGCTCAGCCACCTTCTCCACACTCTGCATCTTGGACTCCCAAGCGACTGCAGATTTACCCACTGGTATAACCGGCAACAACCCATGGACTCGTAAGGGATTTCCACCGGATTTTAGAGGGCACGAAGCGAGAGACAAAGCGGACGACCATGCTCAGGCTGAGCTGGACTTTTACAACAAAGTGGTGGCCGTGCTCTTTAATCTGCCAGATTTTCTATTCGTATCGTCCTATTTACTGCTCGTCTTGGTGTGGGCTGAAGCTTTCCAGTCGGTAAGACGGTGTTCTGCTGGAAAAAGTAGGAAAATGATAGCTAACAAAACTGTACATTGGCATCTGATTTCGTAGTCGCGACGCCATTGGTTTTCAGCTGCAGCTTTTAGACGGAAGTGGATGATTTTCTACTTGATTTTCAACGGAGGACTTTACCTGGCGCAGCTCGTGTTGTATGCGAGTCTCTTTTTGTACGACAAGAATGGTATTTTTGATGACGACAAGCAAGATCGTCTAAGTGTGGTACGTTGGTACTGTATATGGGGGGGGTTATGGGCGGCTCAACTGTTTTTGACTTGCTGGTTGTGCATGTACATGCAGATTCCTGCAATGATCTTCTACTTAGTAACCGCAGCGGATTTGTTCCTTCCGATCATCATCTTCTCGACATGGCTCTACCTGACGCTGTCCCTGTCAGGGTTTCCTTTCAAATCTCCATCAGCACAGCTTCGTCTCAAGCGCGTCGGGCGACTTGTAATGGCTTGGAGTTTTGGGCGAATTCTCTACAGTGTAATGACGCTACTGACCTTCACCAAGGTAACGACTTTACTCTTACAAATTGGAAAATGAACGCTCACCGTCCGTAAACTATTTTTGTTATGTGTTCAGGGATGGTTCAACGTTCATCGCGAAAATGCTTCGGTACGAGCGTCAAAACTGTTAACTTTGCTGCTGTATCTTGATCAACATTTAACTATTTGTGTTGGGAATGTACAGACACAGGCGATGCTGCTCGTGGGGGTATTTTTTGCTGCGGAGTTGATTCCAATCTACTTCACACTGGATAAGCGTCTTCTGGCTATGCTGTCAGTTGAAAACTACGAGCCATTGCTGGAGAGTTCCGATTTTTATCGTTAATTCGCCCCTCAAGCAAGTGATATTTATCCGATCAAGTGGTTGCAAAGTTACAGTTTAGGCGAATGTCGATAGCAATGAGCTTGAGTTCCAAATTGGGTTTCCCAAAATAAAGCGGAGCTCATAAATGACATGCGAGAAAAAAACAAGTCAACAGCATTTTCGATTTGAAAGGAGCGCCATCGCACTCATGCAGCAGAAAACCAAGTGCGCAGACCAAGTTCATTCTTGGAAGCAGGAAATCTACCAAGGGATTACGCAGGTGCAGGTTAGTAAACATACAAACATAATTGTGTTTGAGATTTCAACCAATCTTACATTGTATCCGGGTACTTCTACTGTAGACTGTATCCCACCACAAAAAGAATGTTCTGCAATTGTATATTGAAACACATCCGGTACCAACACTCACGCTTTCATCTTCTCATTAAATGCTAGTGCTAGACTGATCACTGATTTCATTGCACAGCTTCCCTTTCAGCCATCGCCCGTTTTAATACATTTACTACAGAACGACCGTCGACGACGAAGCTGCAGTGTACTACCAGCATCTGCTAAACACAGGAAGCAGCATCTAAAAAGCACTGACTACTTAGACCGCAAGGTAGGGATTATTGTGCCTTTTCTTCTCTGAATTATGGTTAATCTGCTTACTGTGAACAGTTTGAATCGGAGATTCGCCAGCATTATGAGATGGAAAATGCTCAAAACTGTGGGAAGTGGAAGAAATTTTATTTTGAAGCATCAGACGCCCGACGGCAATTGGCTGTTGGGATTGAGCGTGACTTTCGCCAGTTTTGTCATCAACTAAAACAAAATCCTGATGAAATTGTTCCAATCAACGAGGAACAAGGTGTGGCTACAGATACTCAACGAAACGACTGCCCACTTTCATTACCAACCACAGTGACTAATGATACGACATCCACGACATCACCAGTATCAATTGAAGACTCCCTACGTTTGCATCTTGCGCAAGAATGGGTTCATCAGGAACGTTTTAACATTCAAGAAGCTTTTACGAACCAGAGCAAGAAACTTCAGGAGGACTTGAGTATTTTTCTAGATCAGCAAGAGGAAGAATTTCTAGAAGAACGTCAAAAGGTTCTGAACGCGTCAACTCTGCAGTATTCTCGTCCTGAGAATGAGCTGAGTAGAAGCAATCGGACGAAGACCAGCTTGAAGTTTCAAAGCAGTACCAAACGAGGTATGCTACTGCAAACATCACCACCATTGGGAACTGAACCAAACAGAGGCGGAGATGATCGACAGCTACAGTGGAAAGGACTAAACAAGGGAGCCAGAGTGCGTTCGAGTTCGCGACACCTTCGCAGCGATATCGATGAAACTCAAGACAAACTGGATGAACTTGGAAGGAGATTGCAAATTTGCAAAGAGGTACGCTAGCTGCGTTAGTTGACTGCCTTCTATGGGGTTAATGTTTACTATGTGTACGCGTGTTAGACAGCGGAAGGCAAGCGTAAAGATGGTATGCAGTGGATCGGTCGACAATGTGCTCACTTGTTCACCCAGTTGGACTGTAAAGAAACCGAAGCGAAGATTGTTGCTATGTTGACGGAAGAGGAACTAATACAGTTTGGCATGCTTCGACACCGTGTCGACGAGATAGTGTACGTCACCCAGGCTTTATTTCTCTATTATTAATTAAGGTGATCTGACATAAAGACTTTGAATGATCGATAAAATAACGTTAGGAACCGTCTAGGTGGACTCTGCAAGCCTCTTCACGAAAATCAAGGTGATACTACGTAGTAGTTTACTTCTTCTACCAAGACTCGAGCCAAATGCAAACACACCCGTTCATTGAAAGCAACAGGAAGTAAATTATAAGCGAGTACTTCTGAATGGATATGTACAAGCTTTAGCGAAGTTTGGGCTGGTAGCACGAATCCTGTAAAAGAAAGATACGACGAGCTATGTTGGCTTGGTTGGACAGTAGCAAAAAGCCTTGTTTCTGTCGTGGTCCTCCTGCTTTTTCGATATCTTTGAAGTTCAAAGTTTGAACAAACTCCCTTTTGTCGAGATTTTGTTGGCTTGGTTGGACAGTAGCAAAAAGCCTTGTTTCTGTCGTGGTCCTCCTGCTTTTTCGATACCTTTGAAGTTCAAAGTTTGAACAAACTCCCTTTTGTCGAGATTTTAAAAGAGCACCCAGCTTCGAAACTCTTAAACGAGTGTGAAGTCGAACATGGGGTGGATTACTAGCGATTCCCAGTCCACAAGTTGAAAGTAAGACTCCAGCATGGGTAAGCGGTTGCCTGCCACAGCAGAGGTACTGCCATACTTGCCACGGATCGAAATGTCAAATCCGCCCTGTGCATCCACATGTCTCGAGAACTTCCACATGAAACACTCGTCGGTCCACACCAAGTGCTGCGCATCGTTTGTAGGCGGCACAACCGACTTGCTGATGATAGCGAACGTGTCCTTGTCAATCGAAATGCGACACACCAGCGTCATCGCGTGACGAGGAAAGCTTTCTCCAATGAACTGGTGAATATTGCGAGTCAGGTACATGTTTTCGTTCAGCTTCTTCAAAATCTGCTCAATTTCCATTCACAACAATCAGCACACGACCATTTCACGTTATTTCTCATAACTTATTCACGTACGCAAAACTTGCTTCGTCGACGGTGGAGAAGCTCCTGCTTGGCCTCATCATGGAACATGGTCCATGTCTCGTTGAAAACACGCGCCATATCCTCGCCCAAAAAACTTTTCTCCGAGAATGTGTGCATGTACATGGACTTGGACTCGCGCTTGGTCTGCCAGCCCATGTACGTGGCCGCTTCACCACTAACTTGGTACTCCATCATCTCCATAAATGCCCCACGTGAGGTCTTTTCTAGGTCCTCATCAGGCGGATATTTGACGTTTTTCATAAACTGGATGCTATCCGTCGATGGCTACATTGAAAACAATGCAAATTTAAACTGTCAATACCTCTAAAACTTAATAAAATTTACAAATAATTGTCAACAAACCGGCATGGCCTGCTGAATCTTCTCGGCGAAGCGCTGACGCTTGCGGTTCTCACTCAGCAGAAACTCCTTCTGACGACGCAGACATTTCGTGAGCTCCATGACTTCCACGTACTTCTCGATCTTGCTGGAGCGTTCCAGCGGCAAATTGGACTTGTCCTGGTTGGCACGGGCTGCGATGCGACTCGCAAGGACGTTCTCAAGACGCACGATCTCCGTCCTCATCTGCTCATTGTCGATCTGGCAGAATCGATATCAATACAAAGGGTAAGTACATGAAGTCTAGAAGGTCGTAGGGAGATAAGGAAGGTGGCGTACGCCGGTCGAGGACTTGGAGTATGGACGCGTAGTTAGGCTGCCGCTGTTGCCGCCGTCGTACTGGTCGTCGCTGCCATTACCACCCAGCAGTGTGAGTGCGTACGAGTCGTTGCCGAGCTCCAGCGCCATGGTGGTACGTTCTGCAGTGCTGTAGGGGGCTAGGAAGAGCTCTTCCTTGCGTCGACTGCGCTTGTGTGTTGTCTCCCGTCGACTTCGGAGCCCGTTAAACGAAAAACTATATACACTGTATAACCGAATAGTGCTGATAATAGTTCGCATGAGTAATATTGTTATCTTTAACCTTTTATAAACAATGTAACTGCCACACACTATGCTGAGTCCATGTACATAGACTGGCTATCCCATGTTGTGTGGCTTCACGCACCATTACGTAATCTACACCACCCGAAGACCCCAGACTGACGCATTCTGCCCCGTCTGCACACATTCGAAAGCTCAGCGGACGCGCTCTCACGTCACTCTACAAGTTGAGCCGCCCACACCAAAGCGCCCACCCAGGAAAGAAGTGAAGGGCTCGTTGCTTTGTTCACAGATCTATAGCTCGAAGCCTCTAAATTCATTTACTGGACGTATGGGCGACGAGAAGAAAAAGACGTCGCTGGCCGCCGCAGTCTACGGCGGTGCGTCTCTTGCCCCGTCAGCTTCAACATCCTGATAATAGTTAATGATGGACAGCGACCGACTTATCTCTTGTATCTTATTCGCATGTGTAGAACCCCAGGACGGCGACGCTGTACGCAGCTTGGAGAGCGTCACGCCGCTAGGAATGGACGCCGAGTGGGACCCGTATGTTCAGCGTAAACACCACGGCGTCGGTCTACAACCCATCGTGGTACGCCACCTATTTGACAGTGATGGTGAGGTTTTTGGGTGTTTATTTTTTTCTTTTGGTGCTTAGGGAGTGTTGCGAAATGACCGGACGCCGCTGAACACGCCGTACACGCCACAACTGATGAAGCTGCACCTGAAACGGCACGAGGAGTACGACGAGCGAGATGAGTACGTGGAGAGGCCCGGAAAGCAACTGGTGACGATTGTCCGGTCCAAGATTGTTCGAGTGATGCAACCCGTGCACAAAATTCGGTTCGTAGTCTCGTTTACCAGTCGATGCGTTTGACTATAGTGCAAAAAGATTCTGACGTGAATTGGGGGAATGGTGAACAGAGCGGTGGTCGAACGGGTCGTGACGATTCTGGTGCCGAGATTTGTCCAAGGAACGTCGCTGTTTGTCAAGGTTTGGCTTCGATTTATGCTTTGTATGGTTGACTTTGCAGCTATCTGATCATGGCATGGGATCTTTTCAGATTCGGCCATGGATCGTTTGGCACTTCACTGCTGTGGTGTGCGTACCATTCGTCATGTTGCTGAGCCCGATGTTGATTGCGCTCACGATTTGCACATCACCGATCTGGATTTCCGGCATCGCGGTTCTGTTCGTTCGCTTGTTGATTCGGAGTCACCCTCGAATCGAGGACGAGTTCAGCCGAGATCCTGAAGAAGAAGGAGACGCGAGCCCGCACCACCCAAATTCCATGTATCGGCGTGCACACCTGACGAACAATCATGGCCAACGGGGATACGGTTAAAAGGTGTGCTTCTCTCCTCTGTTCTGTTCCGAGAGTGGTCGACACAAGTAGTTAGTGATTCAGTATTTTTTCCTGGTGATTTCCATTAATCAGTCGTTGGCACCGAAAGGTGTAAGGTTGTGATCTCGTCCTGCTTTGCCGTGCAACTTAACGACTCGTAAGTGACGAGGTGAGTGGTAAATGTAAGATGTGTAAGATGATACGCAGGAAAGTACCTAAATTGCTTGCATAGTCACGACGACAGCGCTGATGACGACCGCAGTAGCTCCTAGAAAGAACTCGTAGGTGAACTGGAAACCTTGCACGCTTGTCAGCGTTGATCGGGTGTTGCTTGATGTAGATTCAAGCGCTCGTGTCGCGTCCTTTATCTTCATGTTTAAGTCCACCGTCGAGCTAGAAGCAGAAGCGACAGCAGTGGCCTCAATCGGATAAGCTTCATCGTCGTAGTGAAGGTGCACGTCCAGCATCGATCCGAGGAAATCCGTGATGGGCACCTCGTCAATGGATCGGCCTAAGATATCAGTCCGATAGTCGGGCGTTGACAGGAGCATTCTTGGGTCGTAAAAGCTGAAGAGGTCGCGCAACGTCCCGTTTCGGATAGAGTCGCCTACTTTCATACGTTGCAAATAGTCCAGCGTGGAAAAGGTAAAGCGATCAATGACCGACAATCCCAGCTACAACAAACCAAAGTCACTTGACAGCTAGCTTAAGAGTTAACAGTTGCGAGAAACAAACCTCAAAGTCGGAGTGATGAGCGTACGAGTTCTCGCCAGTCTGAGAGCTGCCAATAGTCACCACTTTCGGAGACTCAAGGGCATTCGACAGCGAACCGGCCTGACACGTGTCCACCATGAAGAAGATTTCATTGTAGCTGCAATCATTCCGCAATGTACTTGTTAGTATCTTCACTGAAATTGTTCCTAAATTATTAGGCACGTACCGTTTTTTTACGTGCATTTCCTGGATAGAATCTGCAAGATCTTGACTCGACATCTCTTCGAAATCCTAAGCACGACAGAAAAGTAAGTATTGAACATACCCATCACCGCATTGTCCATGACGGCTGAAGAATCAACGCACGCACTTGGAATTTCAGGAACCCGTCGCCACCATGTCCGGACATGTAGAGCTGCAAACAGAAATATAAGCGAAAGGGACTGTGACAAGTTACTACAGACAAAAGATTCGTACAAAGATGTTGCTGTTCTCGTCCGTGTCGAGCTTCTTGGACGCTGGTGTCCCAGGCTCGTGGCGACCTAATACCTTTCGTTTAGACAGCGTTTCGTTCGAGTAAAGCAATCTGTATCTTACGCACCTGTGAGGACTGTGATAAAGTTGGCGACCGAGACCTCAGAGCCGCGGTAGTCCACCTCGACGTTCTTCCCGTAGCTACGAGCAAATGAGTAAGTAAGTAATTATCTTACTCCGTGATGAGACCTCCTTACAGGTTGATTTTCTGCGTTCTGCTGTTGAAAATTTGTCCCGGGAAGCAGTTCCGGGGATTGCAGGGCATTTGGTCAGCCAGCATTAGGATGATCTACAGCAGTTTGCAGTATCAAACGTCAGTCACCACAGCTTAGAAACTTCAATCAGCAGCGTCCAACCTGACTGTCCGGAATGCCGAGTCGCTTGACCGAGTGATACAGCGACAGCGCATTGGCGACGTGTCTGTAGTTGCTCCAGAAGCGAGACGTGTCCACCTGCCAACACAAATCAGGAGTTAGTGAGTCTATGTGTCGCGTCGCTCTTTCCCATTGCGTCGTAAGCTCTGTCACGCACAATCACCGCCCAGTTGTTGGTGTGGCGATGGTAGTCGTCCCCACTCACCACCACCAGCAGGAGCAGCGAAAGCGTCAGCCTCATCATTCTCCGTCAAAAGCAATAATGCATCAGATCGTGCAGTAACAAAAAATATTTACCCTCTAATATACAATATTGCGAGTATAAATAGCATTTCCTGTCCCAGAAGAAAACTATACAAACACGATTGCAACACTTGATAACCACTGTTATGCACATCGCCAGTATCACCAATTTTGGATTTCCCCACATAGTCCGAGCCATCGAACATGCCGGGGGCTCTGGTGGCGCTGGTGCGCGTGAAGAAGCGCGACGGACGCGCCGAGTTCACGCCCACCGGTCTGCGCTGGACATCCGAATCGTCCGCGCCCATTGTCGTGTTGTGGAACGCCGTGCAGGACCAGCAGGTGTCGTCTCTCTCGAGTCCCAAGGCGATGATCCGTCTACGACTGGCACACAACTCGACGCTCGTGTTGGAGTTCATGTCCGAGTCTGGCAGACTCGAGGAAGCTTTCGAGGTGCGAGAAAAGGTTAAAGATTTCATTGCTCAGCGACTCCGCGAGAACGGAGCAAGAGGGACGCGCTCCAATGCTGCGGCGCTGTGCAACCCCACCGAGATTAAGCAGCGGGCAGCTCTGCTGGCGGCCAATCCAGCGCTGAAACGACAGCACACAGAGATGGTGAACGACGGGCTGATTTCTGAAGAGGATTTCTGGGCCAGTCGCCGCCATTTAATCGCTGGAGAGGCCAGCAAGAGACAGAAGACGGCCAAGACGTCGGCGATTCTGACGGACTTGGCGGCGGACAATGAAGGAGGCAATGTGGTCAAATACAATTTGAATGCTGAAGTGATCCACCAGATCTTTATCCAGTATCCGGCTGTGCACCGCGCGTACCAAGGCCAGGTGCCGGACAAGATGACGGAGACGGAATTTTGGGGGGCTTTCTTTAAATCCAAGTACTTCCACCGAGATAGGAAGGCTGGTCATGAGGATATGTTTACCAAGTATGAGGAGAAAGAGAAAGAAGAGGCTAAAGGAGTGACTATTGACCCACGTGGAATTGTGGACCCACTGATCGATTTGTCATCCACGGCAGAAGACGTTGCGGTACATCACGCAAAGAGACTGTCAACGGAAAAGGAGAACCCGTCCAGTATCACCATTGCTAAGTTTAACCGACATGGTGCCTATGTACTGGATCCGGCGCATGCAGGGAAGCTGCAACTGCAGAAAGCAGGAAATGGTAACGCGCAGCAGACGCTACCTCAGAAGCAGAAGCCCAAAGCAGGCTACCACGATAATCTACAGGACGCAACAGCGCTGGACGATCTGCAGGATAAAGCCCCACCGCCATACAATCCGCTGACGTTAGAAGACGAGTCACGGTATTTCCAGCACGCGGAGAAGGGCACCGCTGCTGATGGCAATACGTCAGCCACACTGTCGTTTACCGATGCAGCTCAGGTGTTTCAAGACTTGTGCAAGACGCCAATCAAGCTGGAGATCGCCTACCCGAGCTCTAAGATCTGCTTCAACGTGCTGGCAGAAGTGGTGGCGTGCTCGGACTCGACGAGCGACTCGGCCTCCGCTTCATCGGCTGCCAACTTGGCCAGTGGAGCGCTGGCCGCGGAGTATATCCCGAACGAGTTCAAGAAGCAAGTGTACAATCAGTTCCACGACGTCTGCGAGTTGCTGCGGCACTTTCTCTCGTTTAAAGCCAAGGTGGCTGAAGGTGGCGGCCCTGAAGCACAGCGCAAGCTCAGCAAGATTGTGGACAAGATGGGGTCTAAATACGACGAACTCGTGAAGCTGCGTGAGTCGCTCCCACCACATGAGAAGAACCTGCTGGCACCGCTGCTCAAGCCGTTCGACGACCAGCTCAATCTGGCCTTTATTTAAGCTAACGACAGCCAGGAAGGATGAGCAACCGCAACCACGACTATCTCGCCTAATGCAATATTGTTGCCTTCAAAAATAAACAATAGAATGAGTTACCGTCCCCTTTTATCGTGAAACTTCATTTTTGTCGTCATGAACACCAACACGACCACAAGTTTAGCAGCGGCTATGGAGGGTGCCAGCTTCTCTTCCCGCGAAATAAGACCGTCCTCTCCATCCACAGCGTCTTCGGCGTCTGCGCTTGTACCGTTTTCCTTCCGAAACCCGTTCCACGACTCGCTGCGTGACGAAACTCGCTGGTTTCCAATTGCTGGCAAGAGAATTCGGATTGATCAGGCGTGGCAGAGCGACGGACGAGGTGGCACTGCATTAGGTTTCGGAGCTTCGGTCTACGATGCAGCCGTTGCACTGTCTCTGTATCTTGCAGCTCATCGGAGCGTGGTGGAAGGCAAGCGCGTCATTGAATTAGGCTGCGGCCCGGGACTTGTGGGGATCGTAGCTGCTCACTTGGAACCCAAAAGCGTCGTCATCACTGATGGAGATCCGGCGTCCGTGGCACTCACTCAGAGGAACGTTAAGGTGAACGAACTATCGGGAAACATATGCACTGCAGAGGAGTATCTTTGGGGGGACTTGGACCATCCCCTGGTGCCGAAAGCAGGCGGCTCTGAGCACTACGACGTCATCCTCGGTGCTGACATTGTGGCGTGTCCGTACGCGTCAGCATTTGAGGCTCTGATGACGTCGCTTCAAGCAATGACTGGACCCGAGACGCTCGTGTTGCTTGCATACAAGAAGCGTCAAAACTCAGAGGAGAAGTTCTTCGATACGTTCAAGGAGGTTTTTGACATCCAACCCATTGAAACCATGGAGCTGCACCCGGATTTTCAGGAAGGAGGCGACATTGCAATTTTTCACGCGCGTGTTAAGAAAGTTTTGCACTGAGTAGAATCTATTCAAGTCTATTGTTGTCTATTGCGTCAGACTGTCGACGAGGATGCGGCTGAACTCGTCCGGATTCTCCAGGAACATTTGGTGGCCTCCGTTCGGCACACGATACAAGTCAGCAGCACGGCCTTTTTCCTTAAATTTCTCCACGATACCCTGTCCACTGCGGTAGTCCATCCAGTCATATTCACCGTAAAGGAACGTGAGCGGCATCTTAACATTTTCTGGAGTAAGAACGTCCTTAAATTTCTCCACGATACCCTGTCCACTGCGGTAGTCCATCCAGTCATATTCACCGTAAATGAACGTGAGCGGCATCTTTACATTTTCTGGAGTAAGAATATCTACGAGTGGACGGACTGCGTGTGCACCTGGAGTCAGGTGTGTCGTCATGGCGCGTTCCCCACTCGGTTTCAGTGCCCAGTTGTGGTACATGTAATCAGCCAACTCAGTGAGATCCACACGACCGTCACGCATGGCGCTCCCCTCCGACATAAATGAAGCTCGGCGGTGCACCACGTTCTGGACGAGCTTCGGTCCATAAGGTCCTACAAAACGGGTTAATGACATTGGTGTCATACCCTTTTCCCACGCCGAATAGACCATTCGTCGCAACCACGATTTGCTGACAGCTTTTTCTTCTTCAGTCATTGGATCAGGAGGTGGCGGGGCGTGTGGAACACCTGCAGGCGAAGCCAACACCAAGTGCTGTTATTCGATCATAACCAAACGTTGCAGTCAAAGGTCAGCTGTGAGGGCTAGTATCATCAATACTTTAATATAGTGGCTTACGCTGACATGCTCTGGATTCTTCACATAGGGCTAGTATCATCAATACTTTAATATAGTGGCTTACGCTGACATGCTCTGGATTCTTCACAGCGTATGATGATGCGAAAATTGCCTACAACAGCCAGAAAAACTCACAATTAACACGAATTTGTTCAGTCAAGACATTGGCAGTGGACGCCTCACCCCCATCGAGTGCCCACAAAGTTCAAACTTGTCGAGCTGAATCTCTTGGCGCCATTTCTCAAATGATCCGACAATGAAATCGTCGGCGCTGTCATACTTTGCAAGCGATATGTTAGCTGTAAAAACAAAATACACACTTATAAATTAAGCAGTTTCTCTTACGTCTTTAAAATCGAAATCTGGTCGATCCGAACGACCAACGCCAATCCATTCCACCGCATACTGTTTATCAAAGCATTTCCAACCGAGTCATAATCAAACTCAAATACTAAAAAGTACTTCAAGTAGCAACACAAGACTTACCACATTAAAATGCTTGGACAATTTCTCCAGATTCTGAGCAAGCACAACAATGTAAGACATCAGCACAGATTTATTCTTATAGTAAAATATCATAATCTCTGCACGTACCATCGCCCACACTGCGTTGCCCCCAGCGAAGCCGTGGATCAGCACGAGATTCTTGGCGGTTTTACGCTTTTCCTCGTCCGAGCATGGAACCACCACGGTGCCCAACTGTGCTACCTTCTTCATCTCGAAAGACGTTGAAATTGCGCGTGTCAGAATCTTGTGCTCAGCTTCTTCCAGCTTGGCGAGATTGGCAGGCACCCAGTGCCACAGTCGGCTCTCTGTCGCTACTCCTGCAGCAAGCAGTACCGCTTCAGCACCAACACTCAGCACACAAGAAGAAGTGACAAAATGGGACAATAAGCTTGACGGCAGTGTCTACCTGAGGTGGAGGCTATGGGGCGCAACATCCGCAGCATTGTCTGTTATTAGGCACTTGCGAGGTCGAAAGATGAATCAATGTGGCTTGGACCCGGCCGGAATGATGATCACGACTACCGTAATTCCCGTTGAACTGACACCCCCGTTAAGGTGACACCACCCTGTGCATTTTTTCGGATAAAAAAGGACCACATGAATCACGCAAATATTGAGCCACAAAAGCCACATGAATCAAACAAATATTGACCCATTATTGCAAAAACCACATGAATCAAACAAATATTGACCCATTATTGTGAAAAATGCGCTTCCGAAGCGCACATAGGAAACATTGATGTTGCCGTCGGCTAGTTTGAGCCGCTCGTATTCGGCGCACAGCATGCGGGGATTTGAATAAGCTTCTGTCACAATGGAGTTTTTCTCACTCAGTGTGAACTTGATTTTGTTTTTTTTCCATTTCTCACCTTCGGCATAATCGTTTCTGAAATGGAAAACTGTGTGATGATCCAAAAACTCAGGCACGTGCATTGATGGTCACCAATCGGCTCGGATTGGACACTTTTGGCAAAAGTCCCGTTGAGGTGACACCACCAGTTTTTTCCGATACAAAAATAGAGTGGCACCTGAACATCCCACGGTGTCAGTTCAACGGGAATTACGGTAAGTACACCGTTCACTCTAATTAGTCGTGCTTCGAAATTAGTCATGCTTCTACCCTTTTTCGTGTCACCTCATCCGACAAAAATACCTAAAGAACTCAAAAGAGCGTAAATACGGTGGATTTGAGTATATCACGGCAAGCCGAAGCAAATCATGGTCTTGCATTACTTCCCGGACGGAAACTACATGGCACTACTAGAGCAGGGAAAGTACACAACAAACAAGAAGTGTTGCAGCAAAAGCTGATTAAAAGTTCGGTTTGTGCCAAGAAAAAATGTAAACCATTATTAGTCATGGCACGACTAATTAGAGTGAACGGTGTAAACATGATCGTTTCACTAAGCTTAAAACCAAAAGTCTAAAACTTTTTGATTTCCTAGATTATTTAAAAATAATCTAGGAAATAAAAAAATGCTCGTATTAATTCTAACAGGTATTAATACTTTGAATGCCTTTTTTTGGTAGCGACCAAATGGCTACACTTGCTTCAGGATCGGGAGAGTGCAGTGAGTATTTAATAGCATTTGGTTAAACATGGGAGGGTTGTCCATGAACAATTGGTGCCCCGCACCCGGCACCAGTACGACCTCCACGCTTTGTTTACCCTCGAAGGCGTTTGCAACCTTCTCTCCGTGACAGGAGCTCATCCAGTCGGGGCCGCCACCGTAGATGAATGTAATGGGAACGTGAATGTTGTCTGGAGTCAGCATTTCACAGAGCGGACGCTTAGCAAATACGCCAGGCAATAGATGCGAATGCATAACGATCTCGCTAGACTTTTCTAGCGCCCAGTTATTGTACCAGTGGGCTCCCAGTGCCTCCAGTGGAATTTGGCCACTGCGAATGCAGTTCGTCTTGGCCATCATACTGACGCGCACTGCCGCGATGAAGTGTAGAAAGCGCGGACCCAACGGCCCAGCGAACCTTGCGATGCTCTACATATTAATCATTACCGTACCAGGTATTAGTGTATGGTACAATCTGTAAATATGGAGCAGGTATTTACCATTGGAGTCAAGCGAAGATTCCAAACCGAGCGGAAGATGCGAAGACCCAGTGGCAAAATCTTCGGGACAGGAGGATGGCCAACACCAGCGGGTGAGATCAGCGCTAGGTGTTCAACATGACCGGGGTATTTCACAGTATATGATGTTGCAAACATTGCCTACGAACGGCAGGATTGAATCAAACAACAGCACCTTCCGAATGGATTGTTTGGTACTTACCCCCATGGAGTGACTCCGAGATAAAACTTGTCAATCTGCCAAACATTACTGTTGTTAGACCTGATAACCAAATAACAAAAGCTGGTAAATACATCATAGTAGCACTGTACCTTGAGCTCTTTTCGCCAGTTTTCTAGTGCTCCAACCATCACTTCGTTCACATACTCCCACTGGAAAAAAGAAATAATTGTTAGTAAAACTGTGCATCTGTCAAAAATGATCGACATACCTCATAAGAAGTGAACTCTGGGCGGTCGGATCTTCCTGTTCCAAGCCATTCGACAGCATACTTCACGTCATGGAAAGCAAGTGTACGAACCATTAGAACAGAATGTTAGCTTAAAAAAATTCAAAATTTGTACAACGTACCACGTCGTAGTGTCTAGATAAGTCCTCAAGGTTCTGTACAGCAGAATACCAATAACAACATGGTAAGGGAAAACAAGTACTACGTAGTATCAACGCAATGGAGCGATGACGTTTCACGTACACAAGCCCAAAGCGCATTACCCGCGGCATAACCATGAAGAAGCACCAGAGCAGGTTTTCGTTCTTTAGTGATCGGTGCACTGCAAGGCACATCGACTGTTCCAAGTCCAGCCATTTTTAGCATCTCAAAAGGAACTTTAACGTTGCACTCAATTATTTCACGCTCCAGGCGCTCCAGTTCCGAGTATCGTGCAGGGATCCAAGCCTTCAACTGTGAGATCACTACCGCTCCTGGCAGTAATAAGTATGTTACCCAAAATATATCTGCTTCAAGTCATGCAATATCCTATTAGCAACGATACGAGGCCACCATCAAATGGAAACAAGTACGTACGTATGGCGTAGCATGACTGCAAAAGCACCACCAGACAATTATTTGACAAGATCGCAGTCACAGCCAGAAATGTCGCCAGCATCGCAGTCCCAGCGACGTCAGCACGGCGCTCCTCTGGCTTCTGACTAAGGTGGAACACTAACAGTTGGTCCAGCTTCCATTGCGCCAGCAACAGCGCCAGAATCCAACCCGCAAGTCTCGGCTTTATCCATGGGTCAGTTTCTTCGGTCTCGACTAGAAACACTTGCACAAAAATCCATAGGCCTAGAGCGGCCAGTAATTGCAGCCCACTCCTTGCGACCACAGAGGATGGACGTGTCAAAAATGACCCCAAACAGCCGTATGCGATCCACACGGGCGTCAGCAGCACCAACACAGATAGCACAGCCACAATTTTCAGTGGAGAAGTCCGAGGAGGTTTAACAGGCTCTTGCTCAGTCATAACTGCGAATGTGACGCGTGCACTCAAAGAAGAGACTTGTTAACTGCCGACCTTCCTGCAGGAGGCTGATTACGCACACAGACTCAGGATGGCTACATTTTCAGGAGAAACATGGCTACATCTATTATTACAGGAGACCGGCTCAAATTAGCCTTACCGTGCTGACACAAAAAAACAATATGTACTGTACAAGCGGATTTCGAGCTCTCCGTAGCCGAGTGAAGGCAGCGAAGAAAAGTTCTTGCAATGATAAAGCTGACACAAGTGACGTACGTGTGTTTGCTGCGAGTGTTCAACTTAGGGCTGAGTTGTTGGTGATGACTCTCTCTCTTGGTTCCTGCAGTGTAAACGATCTGAGTCCCTTCGACATTTGCCAGAAGTCCCAAATATTGGTACGTGATAGTCGTTATGTGAGTTCAACTTCATGGTCTATCGAAAATGGCATCTGATCGTTCGTTAGATGTTTACGACAAAACGTTGCGATGCAACCAGGAGAGTTTGTCGGAGCAGGAGAAAAACGTTAATATTTTGCAGGTAAGGGTCAATACAATAGCCGCTACAAGCAGACATTTACACTAATGTCTTTTGCGTGTACTGTAGACTAAACTCCTGAAGAAGCAGCAAAACTTGCTGGTAAATCTTCAAATGGCTAGAAAAACTAGGTTTGACTAATAAGTGTTATGATTGCAGGTGCGAGAGAGAAGTATACGATCAATTGAGCGCACACTGAAGGAGGAGCTGGAGCGTGTAGCTGAGAAGGAACGTCAGTTAGACGTTCGGATTTTACAAATTACTCGACTGGAAGCACGTCTGCATGAAGAACTACTACTACAACAAGAGCAGAATCAACAAAAGGAACCTCAGCAGGACGAATTTGTTCTTACGAATAAGGATCAGAGAGAACGTAAATTCGTCCTTGAGCTTCGAGAAAGAGTGGGTGGTTTGCTTCATGTGCTGGTGTTGCAACTTTCTAACACTTTGCGTCTTCAGGAGCTTGTGTTATCACGAGCAAACGTACATGAGAAAAAGAAGCATGTACGCATTCACACGCGACCTGTTTCCATCCTTTATGATATTGATTGTTGTTGTGCTGCGTATGGTTAGTTGCAATCAAAAGAGCGCGTGCTGAACGAAAAGGAAGCGGAGCTTGTGGCTTTTCAGGCTGAGTTAGAGCGTCGAGAAAGAAGGAGTGATACAGTGAGTGTAAAGAACTGGAAATCATTCAGTGTGTTTGAGCCTTACAACTCGTGTGATTTCATCGACTTAAGCGCGTAAAGCTTCAGGAGGACAACCTTAATGAAATACAGACCAACATGATGGAAAGCATTGAGGTTGCACAACGCGAGGTACATGAAGTTTGTTGAATTTCATTCTGTGCGGCGACAAGAGCTCATTTCGTATACATTTGTTATTAGCTGGAGGCTCGGCGTGTGGATCTTGATACGAGAGAAAAGAGTGTTGCAAATCGTGAGCAAAAGACAGCATCCCAAGAAGAGAGGCTGGAACAAACGCAGCAACTTCTTTCACAGCAGTATGAAGCTGATCTGATGCAACAAGAAGACTTTTTGGTCCGATAGTTGTATCTGCACGAGAACAATTCTGCTGCGAAAGAAACATGTAATCCAGCCTTGCAGCGTACGTAGAATGCATCGTTTGGCTGTCACGCACGTGTAGTTTGTTTACCATGACTGTGTTCTGAATTTGTAGGTTTGTCGGGGAGGCGAAGAAGCTGATGAAACACAAATACAGAGCACACAACATGATTAGCGGTACTTTCAGGGACAAATGAAGCGCAAAGGAAGACTAGGTGGATTCTCTAAAAGGAAAGGCAATAAAATAAACTACGTAGTATGAACTAGTTCGATGTACATTGTACTGTCTTGATCTCTGAGGTAACTACTACGGGGGGGGGGGTTAACAGTCACTAATCGGGAAAACCTTGAGGTAACTACTACGGGGGGGGGGTTAACAGTCACTAATCGGGAAAACCCGAACTTGGTCTTCGCTGGATAAAGGAAACACTCGCAAAACAATTGGGTCTTGAATAAAGATAGCTGCCTTCTCAAACCGGGAAAAGCACGTCGCAAATCGAATGCAGTCCTCGCACATTGCGCGATCGACTTCAATCACGATACGTTGCCAGTACAACCGCCTTTTTTGGGGAGAAATCTTGTTTGCTGTAAGTTTCTCTCGGATATCCATAAGCTTCTGCTTTTCTGCATGGCACCAGTAGAAGAAAAAGCTTCGGCTGTTTAAAACTGGTGGATTTGCAATGCCACGCTTGTTGCGCTCGACGATGTACGTGTGGCCGATCTGCTCCACGACGTGAGCGACAGCCAAGCTCAACCACTTTTGCGGCAAGAAGTCTGGCTCGGTGCCAAAGGCGCCAAAGCCGCTGCGGGTCCGTCCTTGGACGAGTTGTTTTAATAATTTTCCATCATTCACAGAGTCATCGTTGACTACTTTATCATCAACGGTGGTTTCTTGGAGTCTCGCGAAGCTGATAGACGCTTTGGACGACGTCGTGAAGTGGGCAGCGTCGGGTTGCTGGCCCAAGAAGTTTAAATATTGCGTAACTTTGGCTACCTGCTCTGCATGCGAAAGATCAAAGAAAACCGCGGCCTCCGCCTCCGACAGGAAGTCTTTGAAGCTGAAGTAGCGCTGCGGCGCGGTCATACTGGCGTGTCAAAAACGGCAACTTCAGAAACGCATGACCTATGACGTGTCATAGCCAGTCGTTGTATGCGTATTGCTCATCAAACATCACACTTCACACTTGTATTAATAATATATCCGCTAGCGGTACCTTTCGTCTTGCAGTGCAGCAGATCCGGTCGCATGATGTCTATGATAGACTCTATCGTCTCGAAGTCTACGAGTCGAAGACGGTCTTCACATACCGATATCAGCCAAGTTCAGGGTATTCGTCTACTGTTCGTCTACTGTCGTCAACAGATGCCACCAAAGGTAGCTTCAGGCAATTATGTTGTACCTCTTATTCTTATAGCCGTCCATAAAGAATGCTATAAACATTTCCAAAATTAGGCTTAACATATTTAGTTGTGCCTCTCATATCGTATTCCCTATACAAATGCATCGATGTGAGTCAACTGGCATCTGACCTACGCCATCCGAATCTTCCATCTTCAACCTTCAACAAGCGCCGCACACATTCACCGCTCATTCCGCAATTTGCGCCGCCAGACTCAAGTTTCAAGATGTCGGGCAAGTGCGTAGGTATCGTGCGTGAAGTTTACAACAAGTGGGAACGTCGTGCGCCGCTCACCCCAGCGCACGTCCGCGAGCTCGTGCAGCGTGGCGTCCAGGTACTCGTGCAGCCTTCCACGGCACGCGTGTTCTCTGACGAGCAGTACGTCCGCGCGGGCGCGACGCTGGCCGAGGATTTGGCGCCTGCAGGCGTCATCGTGGGCGTTAAGCAGGTGCCAGAGCCATCGCTGCTGGCGGACAAGACATACCTCTTCTTCAGCCACACCATCAAGGCGCAACCCGAAAACATGGCGCTGCTGGACGCCGTGCTGCAACGCCGCGTCACGCTCATCGATTACGAATGTATTAAAGAAGAGAGCGGCAAGCGCCTCATTGCTTTCGGAGGCAATGCTGGACGGGCAGGAATGATTGCGGGCTTCCGAGGCCTTGGAGAGCGTCTCATCAACATGGGCGTCTCGTCACCCTTTGTAAATGTCGCGTCCTCTTACATGTATGCAGACTTGGAGCATGCAAAAGACGCCGTGGAGGCTGCGGGGAAGCGGATCAAGTCGGATGGTTTGCCTGGTGATCTGGCGCCAATGACGTTTGCCTTTACGGGCAATGGCAACGTGTCCAAAGGTGCACAAGAGATCTTCAAGCTCATGCCGCATGAAATGGTTCACCCATCGGAGCTGCCAAATCTACCGAAGAACAACCACATTTTGTACGGTACCGTGATTGACGACCCATCTTTCTTCGTGAAGCCTCAGGCCGGAAACACCACCAAGAATTCGCGCGCACACTACTACCAGAATCCGCACCAATACGAAGCTGCTTTCCATGAAAAAGTGCTGCTACCGAAGAACAACCACATTTTGTACGGTACCGTGATTGACGACCCATCTTTCTTCGTGAAGCTTCAGGCCGGAAACACCACCAAGAATTCGCGCGCGCACTACTACCAGAATCCGCACCAATACGAAGCTGCTTTCCATGAAAAAGTGTTACCGTACACTTCTATGCTGGTGAACTGCATGTACTGGGACGATCGATTTCCGCGGTTAGTAACGCGGGAACAGATCCGTGAGCTTCGAGGCTCTGGTAACCAAAAACTGCTGGGGATTGCCGACATCTCGTGCGATATTGGCGGCAGTGTGGAGTTCTTGGAGCGCGCGACGGAGATTGAACGCCCGTTTGCGTTGTACGATGTCGGTGAGGATAAAATGCGTGATGACGGCGATAGTCGAGGCCTCGACGGAGACAATGGAATCATGATGATGGGGGTCGATATCTTGCCAAGTGAACTTGCACGCGAATCAAGTCAACAGTTCGGTGACCGTCTAGTTGGATATGTGGCAGCCCTGTCGAAGACTTTTTCGTCCACTGTTCCGCTACATGAGCAAAAGGAGTTGCCTGCTGAGCTCCGTGGCGCTTGCATTGCAAGTAACGGAGTACTCGCCCCCAAGTACGAATACATCCACCGTATGCGTGCCGAGCGTGAACGCAGCAAGCAGTACAGTTTTCTGGATGCACAGCAGGAAGTTGCAGGGAGTACATGTGTTCTGCTCGAAGGACACCTCTTCGATACTGGCCTTATCAACCAGGTGCTAAACCTTATCGAGGAGCATGATGGTGGTTTCCATCTTGTGGACTGTGAAGTGCGTCCGAACGTCGCTGAAAGTGACAGTGGTGACAGTACCATATCGAACGCTATAGTCCAGATCAGCATGACTGATCGTGCTGCTGTGGATGAAATTATCGTTAAGATTCGCTCTCTTGCAAGTCTTACCTCTCGTGCCAAGGCTACTGTTACGGAGCTTCCCGATTTTTGCGGTACCAACTACTCGAAGACGCGTGGCGCTGTAGTGCGGAAGGATGCGGCTGCCAATACAACAACTGATGTGTCAGTTGCAAGCCCGAAAAGACGTAAAATTGTGTGTTTCGGTGCCGGCCTGGTGGCGTCACCACTGGTGGAGTATCTGTCCCGTGAACAAGGAAACGAAGTGCATGTGGTGTCAGGCCTCGACGGTGAGGTAAAGGCCATGATGCGCAAAATCTCCCGCAGAAATATCAAGCCTCATGTTGTCAACGTAGCCGAAGACGCTGCCGGGGTCGATAAGTTGTGCGCAGAAGCCGACTGTGTCGTATCACTCTTGCCAGCGACGATGCACACGAGCATTGCTGAGCGCTGTATCCAGCATGCGACTCCACTCGTGACTGCAAGTTATGTGTCTCCAGAAATGAAAGAGTTGGATTCCAGGGCCAAGCAAGCTGGTATTCCTATTCTCTGTGAAATCGGTCTCGACCCTGGTATGGACCACATGAGTGCGATGAAAGTGATTGATGAGGTGAAGGCGCAATCTGGCAAAATCATGTCGTTCTCTTCAGTGTGTGGTGGGCTGCCAGCACCTGAGGCGGCGGACAACGCCATTGGTTACAAATTCAGTTGGAGTCCGCGCGGTGTGCTAACAGCGGCATTGAATTCAGCTCAGTACCGCAAAGACGGCAAAATTATCAACGTGGCGGGTGAAGACTTGTTGAACAGTAACGAGCGTGTGAACTTCCTACCTGCGTTCAACATCGAGCAAATTCCAAACCGTGACTCGCTCCCTTACGCAGACGTATACGGCATTCCAGAGGCACACTCACTGTATCGCGGTACTCTGCGGTACGGTGGCTGCTGCCAGATTTTGTACCAGCTTCGTAAGCTTGGTCTCTTTGACATGGACTCGTCCAAGCCCATTCCATCATCTTGGCCAGACCTTCTCAATCAGTTGGGTGGACATGAAGATCTTCGCGAAGATGCCCACGGATTCCTCCAGTGGCTTGGCGCTTTTGAAGCAACAACCCCAATTGTTAAGGCACCGTCTATTCTAGATGCTTTCTGTACACTGTTGCAGGACAAGTTATCGTACCAGCCAGGTGAACGTGACATGGCCATCATGCACCATGAGTTCGGCATCGAGTACGAGAACGGCGAGAAGGAAACACGCACGTCGACGTTCGTTGGCTACGGCTCCGACAAGGGTGACACGATCATGGCAAAAACTGTCGGTTTAAGCGCAGCTATCGGTGTGCAACTAATTTTGCAGGACGCTGTTCAAGGCCGAGGTGTTCTGACCCCAACGACGCCCGATATCTACGGTCCCGCTCTCGCACGGCTTGAGGTCGAAGGTGTGCGCTTCATCGAAAAGACGTTCCCACAAAAGTGAATGGTGGACAAGTAGACTCATAACATTGTCAATCAACATGTGTGAGGTTTACAGGATGCAAGCTGAGATCAGAGAACTGTCGATGGTCTCCGATTGAGCGCTAGACGCTGTGAATCACCCTCGCTTATTTCTTGTCGTGGTGTTGGGGTAATGTACTTCTGAGAAACACCATCAGAAGACAGGTAAAGTCGCGACAGAGCCTTCGGACGAGAGCTGGCGTAACTCGTTTTGATCTGTCGGCCACCAGCCTTAACCGATGGATACAATTTTAGCTCAAGAAGTCCACGCAGATGCTCGTCTGTGTCCATCTTAGCCAGAGGTATGCTTCCGTTCGACATACCTAGACCGAACTCCTGGTTGTGAGAAGCGGACATCCCAGTAGAACTCAATTCAGGGCAGTGAATCATGACGGAAGCCTTTCCAAGGTACCGCTGTGGCATCCGGTCGATTCCATTTCGCTGTCGTAGTATCAGTCCTTGTGGCGTCCACCGGTCGGTTTGAATTTCTGTTTCGGTCGTCTCGGGAATCGCTGAAATCTCAACACTCCGGTTTGTACGGCGTCGGAATTCGGCCAGCTCCTCAATCTCACTGAGCTACCGCATGTAAAACAAAAGACTAATGAGGACAGACAAACTACAAGTCCCATGGTCGTTAAAGTCATTTTGCGAACCTTTTTCTGTAGTATCTGATGTTCCATTTGAACTTCCCCCAAAACCTCTTCTAGCATCTTGATTTTCTGAATATACTGTTAGGATATCATCAAATGAGTGTCAGTTGGAAGGTATTGTACTCAAGGGTACACACTTTCACACGCACCTTATCGTTACCATTGAGCTCTTTTTGCCAAGCTTTCGTTTTTTCAAAAAGAAGAAATGTAAGTCGCTTTTGGTCTTCTTGCACTTTATCGTGCTCTTTCTTCAACAAAATTAATTCCTCTCCTTGAAATTTGAACCTCGTTGTGATCTCATTTAGCTCTTCAGATGTTTGTTTCTAAAAAATAGAAATACATAATAGTTAGCACGCATCTGAAACGATGTTTTTATCTTTCTATGTACTCGTACCAAAGATCGTTCCGTCTTGACGATATTATTCTTTCCCATCTCAACTGTAAGACGGAGTTTGGCGATTTCCGCATCAAGTGTTTTAATGTGCAGCTGATCTGAGTCGATTTTGTTCTCCGCCTGGTCGATATCTTCGCGTATTCTCTCGACACTCGCTCTGATTTTCTGCATTTCAACAGCGACGAGATCGGCTCGATTGTGGCACATGATGGCAAACTTTTTCATGGCTTTCTCCATGAGTACTTTTCTGCGAACTTCACGCTTTTTACGTTGCAGCTCCATCATCTGCAGTCCACCTTCTATATCGCGGATCGCTTCATTGGGATCATCTGGGGGCACTGAATCAAGTTCCAGTTCTAGAAGAAATGCACTGTTGTCGCAAAGTTCATGAACCGATTGTGACACCTGACGCAAAAAAGTCATCAGAATGTTGCTCTTGTCCACTTCGTACTGCTGCTCTCGTTTTCCCTCCTCAATTTGCCGCATCATGGATTCCATCATCTCTACTGCGCCCGCACTGTCCTGGTTTAGTCTCATTTTTAGTGCATTTACGCTACCATTCGAGTCATTAAAAGTGCACAAAAGTTAGTGTATACAAGGCTATCTTCACAAAAAGTATAGATACCTTCCAACTAGCGCCTCAATTGACAGCTTGGACTCTTCAAGGCGATCAGTCATCACCTGATTCTTTCGCTCTAGTTCCTAATCATACCCATTTGGACTCTTCAAGGCGATCAGTCATCACCTGATTCTTTCGCTCTAGTTCCTAATCATACCCACAAGTATAACCAAGTTCAGTCGCTCGGTTCTACAAAAATCAAATCAGTCAACTTACTGTGATCACTTTCTGTTGTTTGGCATTGATTTCCTTGCCATCCTTCACCTCTGTCAACATGCGCGCGACCTCTTTGTGATACGCCTCAAAGTTCTTCTCATTGATCTCTAAACTTTCATCCGAGTCGTCTTCTTTTATTAACGACTCTGCAATCTGAGGCGCTTTTTGTGCAACACTCGTGGGCTTTTTACTCTGACGTCCGCCACCACTCTCGTTCAACGTTTGTATAGTATTCTTCTCTGCAACAGAAGACTCCACGACTGTATTTGTCGGTTGACCCACTTCACCTTCAGGAATCGCTGCGCGAGTGATCGTTATTTTGCTTGACATCCGACTAAGCACCCGTCTTAAACTCGGCCTCTGACCAGCAGCTACAGTGTTACGTCCTAGCATACCAGCAAGATCATTTTCGCGCATCGATGCCCATTCAAGTTGATACTGAAGCGCTTCTATCTTCTTGCGAGGATTGTTACGCATTGCCGCTTGATTCACTGATTGCGGTCGTTGTTGCTGGTATTTTCTGGCTTCTGACTGTTCTCCGTCGTCTCCAATAGACGAAAGTTCATTGTCCATCGAGTTACTGTGAATATTCTCCAAATCTCGTGCTAGTTTCTTGTTCAAGCGTCGAAATTCGAGGTTTTGCTCTTGCATCTCCTCTCTTGCGCGTTCCTCTTCGATTAGTTGATCTTCCAGATGCCGCTTTGTCTGCTCGAAGCGCTGTAGTGTCGATACTAGTTCCTCTTTCAATGACGTTAGAGATTGTTGCTGCTCACCACAGAGCGCCACCTTTTCCTTAAGCTGTTCATCTCTTGCAACAAGATCCACAGTTAGCTGTCGAGCCTTTTTACTTTCTTCCTGGAGTCTGTAGTCTGTTTTCAGCAAAAAAACAAATTTTATTAGATATATCCACGTTCTCAGAATAAAACTTACAGTTTGTGCCGAAGTCGGATTCGATTTGAGCTTTCTCCACTTTAACAACGTGCAAGGCCTTGGTTACCTCTGCAAGCTCTTCTTTTAGATGATTGTTAGAGGCGGAAAAGATATCTCGGTCGTGATTCGAGCGGATGAGCTGCTGCTTGACATCCTTACACTCGCTAACAAGTCGGTCAATATCATCCTGCGTGGCTTGAGTGAGCTGAAGCTTGGAGCGCATGCCTGCAATAATGACTTTTTGTTCACGCTCTGTCTTCCGTGCAGCCTGTAGTTGCTCCAGAGTGTAGGCGTTTTCTTTCATCAGTGATTTTACTCGCTGTAGTAAAGCTTCATTTACTTCCTCCATCTGCTTGGCCTCAGAGCGCATGCGAGTCACAATAACCTTCATTTTTTGTTCTCCTTTCGACGCTCGGACCATTTCTTGTCGAGCTGCTTTAAGCTCCTTGCTCTACATAAAATACATTCACAAGGACAAACGTACTGAGTTTTTTTCAGGGAAACGACGGTAATTCACTACGGTAGTTACGCACCTCACCGTGAACAAGCTCCAGATGACCACCACAGCTCTCACACGGATGCACTTGCAGCATCGTTTCGCTAGGTGCAAAGAGTGGCATCGTCTCGCGTAAATCTACTGATGGCACACTTGAAAGTCCTCCATCGATTGGTCCAGATGCTCCACCTCCGGTCAGTCGGGATGCCGTTCGCTGTAAGTGCAGGTTTTCCCCTCGGAACGAAGATGTCGGGCTCGTACGACCAAGCTTTCCTTCATACTGCCGGAGCTCCTCCTTGATGATAATCACGTCACGATAGTATGCGCATCGAACAACCTCAAGAACCTGATTACGACGCGAGAGTTTTCCACGCAGCATTTCCACTTGGAGCTGCAGCGACAGATCCTTTGATAAGACACCGTCATCATGGACACCAACACCGTCAATGGGTTTGGAAGAGCTGTCTTCCTCAATTCCTGAAGACAAAAGTCTGTCTCCATCCAGCTTCATGTCATCTTCTCCGAGTCGTGGAAGGGTTAGCAACAATGCCGATCCATCCGAGGTAGCAAGGGTCCTATCTTGACGGTAAGACATTGACCAGGTCTGCTCGATGCGGAGAGCAGCTCAATCTGCCGTGAATTGTCCTGCGAATAAACACACAAAATAAAACCTCTAAATATACGCCACCACCACTACGTTTCATGATATCAGCGATGCTGTAACAGTCAGACTGGAAACTGGAGCTTAATGATGCGTTTGCTTTCATTTTGTTTTCACGAAGCTGACCACATCGTCCACGCTCGTGTTTTCTCTTTGCATCAACACGCAAAATACAAACGTCGTTGCTGGCAAATCACTGGCTTGCAAATACAGCCTCCTCACGAATAAACCCAAAGGTATTCATACTCTTCTTCTGTAAACTGTTGACACCTGCGATAGCTGGTAGGGTACTCACTCAACAGACCGCTTACGGGTTCTGTGGCTGGCTACCGCGAATGGTAAAACCAGTCGTGCTGAGCGACTCAGCTTGAGGTAGATTAGCAGCAGCAGCACTCAAGCCCGCCATGATGCCAGAAAGTTCCTCACTTTGTTTCTGCAAAGCCTGTTCCTCAGTTAATTCAGGTTGGGCCGAAGTAGACGCATTCCCATCCGTTTCCAAAGTCTCAGCATTCTTTCCCTCAGCGTGATTGATCGGGTCGTTGTCCAGAGCGACGGCAGGGGTCTCGAGATCATCCACTGGTGGGTGAATAGAGTAGCCTGACGCGCTCACAGCGAACTCACGATCCAGTTCAGGGTTTTGACGGAACGGTGGAGGGCCGGCAGGCGGTAGTGGGGGCTCATCCGGAGGAGGGATTTCATCGTCATTCTGAGACGCTTCCTCCTCGCCACCTTTTGTCTCTTCATCGCTATCCTGGAGCGATGGAGCAGTATGGCGTCCGCTTGACGTACTTCTGCGCGCAGTACGGCGAGGGATATCACCACCCACAGTCTCAGCTTCAGCATCGTTCCCGTCTTCTTCATCGTCAACATTCCCGTCATGGGGGCCAGCTCCCAGTCGAGCAGCAGCACGTGAGCTCCGGCTCGATGCAGACGAGAGCCGCGACGTAGAAGGAGAAGCTGCCTTCCGTGCCTTGCGCGGCGCCGCCTTTTCCTCGTAATGCGTAGCAAAGTCCGGGAAGTTGTCGGCGACGTCGTCACCAACTTCAATGCCGATCTCGTTGAGGTTGTCCCAGAAGGTCTTTTTCGTACTCTTAAGCGCCGCGAGGTGGTTTTCCCCCTCTTCCACGTCATGTTCTAGACTCACAACGTCGTTTTCAATCTCCTCCTTGTCGTGATCCGCGGCTTCCTCGAGCTCGGCCTGCTTGCCTTCCAGCTCCGTCCTAATCTCCTTAATCTGCTGCTCCTTACTATCCACCTTGTGCATCGTTTCACGCAACAGAATGCGGGTCTTGAACTCGCACTGCGAGTTCTGGCAGCGGTCCGTGTGCGCCTCCACGTCGTGCCAGATACGGCACATCTTGTTCTTGCACGGCGTGGAGCTGCTGCACATCTGCGCGCGGATCTTCTTGCACCCGCGCACGCACACTTTACCCTTGGGCGGTTTACACAGCAACGCGTCCACGAACTGAATGGACTTGCGCAGTCGTTCCTTAAAGAAATCCGTCTCGGACGACGAGCGGCGCTCCGGGTAGCACAACTCGCCCACAGCGTCCTGAAACGAAAGCAGCTCGTCATCATCTTCTTCCTGTTTCTTCTTTCCCCTACGAGGCTTCACAACCTCCTCCTCTTCTTCTTCTTCTTCTTCGTCTGACGATTCCTGGATCACCTTCCTGGCTGCACGACGCGGTCTCTTGACTGGCTGTGCGTCCTGCGCAGTCGCGCGCGTAGCCGGCCGCTTACCACTCCTCGTGTGCATAGCCGGAGACTCGGCGGAGGCCCGCGTAGCCATCCGCGCGGACGTCTCCTTCTTAAGCTTCGACTTCTCGTTGGTGTTAGTGCTGCGTGGATGGAACCAGAGCTGCTTGGTCACAACGGAGCTAAGCACACGCTCTGTGGCGCCGCTGTGACACGCCAGGATGATGCGGTCCATCTGTGCGTCGAAGCCTGGAGTCACCTCCATGTGCTGCTGGATGTAGTCCACAAGACGCCGACAGTTGTTGTAGAACATGTCGTAACCTCCCGAGTCTTCAGAGGCGCCCGCGGCCGCCTGCTCCGTCACCGCCAGACTGAAACTCTCGCACACAGAACTGACAGCTTCCGTCACGCTGTCTTTAAGCGAGCGGGTTAGCGCCGCCTGCAGCTGGTCCACGGCTGAGCCTGCGCGGCGGGTCTTGGCTCCGCGCTTTACCATCGTTTTTCTGGTTGTGGTGGTCACTTATCTTCAGTATTTGAGACCATCGTACTTAGGAAGATAGTGGTAGTTACAGTGATTTGATTTTGGAAGTGAGTAAAATGCGGATTGGAAAAGTAGCGGGTGAAAAGAACATAATATCCGCTTGTCATGTTTCGAGACATCAAGTTTCGAGACAAAAATGTTTTTCTCAAAATTTCGATCTAAAGAAGGGCCGCGAGTTATTTGCGTAGGCGGGCCCAGCACCGAGCTTTCTGGCGAGCCGAGCACTGTACTCGCCAGGTATTAGAATCTTTTTATCGCAGGAGCGCAGAAACTGCCTTTGCGAAGCAAAGCCATAAGACGGCAATGACATCGGTCCTGAACAAAAGAGACGTGATGAGCAGTTTGTACAAACTTGAAGCTCAAAAACATTATGTGACCACTTGAATCGGGCAAAATAACGAGTGCCTTTAGCAAAGCAAAGCCATAAGACGGCAATGACATCGGTCCTGAACAAAAGAGACGTGATGAGCAGTTTATACAAACTTGAAGCTCAAAAACATTATGTGACCACTTGAATCGGGCAAAATAACGAGTGCCTTTGATTTTAGCTGAGGTCTGTAAGACAGATTTGGACCCGATCTGGCGTCTAGAAATGGTCTGGACACGAACAAACAACCGGGTTCAAGAGTTGAGATATATTGTGGAGATTTCACTTCTCGTGGTAGAAGCAGTTACAGAATATACCTCACCTTATTATTTTTAAGACCACCGTCCATGGCTGCTGTCGTAAGCTGTGTAAGATTGGTTGCAAAAGGCTGGGTAACTACAGTGGTCACCGAAATTAGTGTGTGTTCAGAATTAGTGTCATACGCGAAATGTATTACCAAATTACCGGTAGTAGTCCTATTACCATGTTAGTAGCGGTATTACCATTCTATGTGGATTTGGTGTGGCAGAACATTTCGCTTACGAAAACACTACAAATTGAAGTTTGGGCGATCTTTGCCGACATTTCGACCTTTGCAACGAAGCTGGCACCGTTGGCAGTAGCAACATGACGGAAGCGCTAGAGAAGAACTAGTGCTCCAGGATTCAGGGGATAAGACGCGCACAGGGAGGTTTTAACTGAGACGGTGGAAGAGGGGAAAGGAAGGAGAGACGGAAGGATGGTCGGAAATCTGTGAGGATATATACGCCTAGCAGGAATGGGTATTAGAGTTCAAATGCCACAAGGAATTAGTAACACAATACACCGCACCTTATTATTATTAACATGACGGAAGCGTTTGAAGGAGAACGCCACCTAGCACCTGAAAGCAACCTGGGCCCTCATTTGCATCCTGTGTGGCGTGAGTTCACAATTACCGTTCCAAAGTGGGCGTATCCAGGCAAGCAGCACCCGATGTAGTATGCAATCACTGTAAAAAGGCTCCGCGTCACGCGCAACCGAAGAAGAGCCTGGTGCCACACATCGTTCGTCAATGCCCCAACGTTTCCGAAAGAATTCGTGCTAAGTTCGCATCTCTTGGCAAGCGAGTTTGCAGTGTACCAGACAATAATGCTTCACCTAAACGCGCTCGAGTGGGCGACCCACCGCGCCAGCCTAACGTTCATGATCCTGTCAGCAAGAAGGAGAAAAAAGCGTTTCACCAAGCTATATCTGCAGCTTTTTATTCTAGCGGAATCCCTTTTCGAGT
>JAIKVB010000049.1:0-53842 GCA_024679045.1 Phytophthora brassicae | reverse complement strand
GGTGACTATCTTACGAGTACAGTCAAGGTAACGCAGGATGTGAGTTGGTCGGTCTGTTTCTTCGCTACGAAGGAGTTTTTACGCAAAGATATCATTCCTACTGGTGATGGGATCTCGAACTTGATTACAGTATTGGAACCGGATGAACTTACTTGTGCAGATAATGTCTACTATGTGAACGTTGTGGTGCCGTTGGTGTGTGCGCTGCCGCTCTGGTGGCGCTTCCTGCAGAATTTGCGCCGCGTGTACGACACCAAGACTTGGTGGCCGCATTTGCCTAATGCTGCAAAGTACGCGCTCACGCAAGTGGTTGTGCTGTTTGGACTATTCCACCCTCTACACAACGACAACACTGAAGAAAATGCGACGACTGTGCGTATATTTGTAGTTGCTTGGCTCTTCCTGTTCACAGCTAGTTCACTGTACACGTGGATTTGGGATGTTACAATGGACTGGGGACTTGGTCGGTCACGGTATAATTTCCTCGGAGACTCGCAAATGTTTTCACGCAAATGGGTCTACTACGCCGCTATTGTAGCTGATCTGTTCCTACGTTTTGCATGGACGCTAACGCTCATTCCTCCTCGTGGAGCTGCTGGATGGCTTCCACTGTATTTGCAGCCTTTCACGATGGTACTCGAGTTGTTCCGCCGAACTTTTTGGAGCTTCTTCCGTCTTGAAAATGAGCATTTACGTAATACTCAAGGTTTCCGTCGCGTTGACTTCATCCCTCTGCATTATGACCACGGTGTAGGCGATTTGGATCGAAAGGATGGCGGAGACCAAGTGGAGCAACTGGATTTCCGGGTCTTTACGCTTAAGATCTTGGCTGTGCTGTTCACTGTGCTTGGGCTTAGTGTCGTTGCCATCGTCATCGAGCGTTAAGAAAAATAAATATAATTGCATTTGCTTTTAAATTTTTTAAATATATTTTAAGATATCACAAGAAATAAGAAAATTTACATGAAAAGGAGGCATTAATTAATGTTTAATGCGCGGGTCAAGAAGAAGAATCTACACCTGCGTTATAGTAAGAGAGACGCTCCTATCTAGCGCTCACACGCGCTTAGAACTTGACCTCCTTAAGACCCCACTTGATGTAGCAGAAGGTGGGGGCAACGGCGCCCTCCGGGTAGTAGGCGTAGGCAAGGCCGGCCTCCGAGTCGCACGACTTGAACATGTAGAACTGCAGCTCCTTGAAAATGGACACGAGGAACTTGACGATCTCCTGGGCGTCGCTCTTGAACTGGGCGAGGTCCTCGTCGCTGGCGTTGCTAGACTTGAGGTGCTTCATCGTCTTACGGAAGTACGACTTGAGGTACGTCTTAAGCTCCGCCTTGGTGTCAAAGCCCGTCTCAATGTAGCCAAAGCCAATCGAGTCGTCGATCACGTTGTTGACAGTCTCGACCGAGTCGTCCACCTGGTCGTCATCGCCACCGAAAGCGTCACCGCAGCCAATGTCGACGTTGTCGGAGCCCTTGGCCACCGTCTTGGACTCAACCTGGAACATGCCCGAGACCTCGTTGCCCTCCATGTCCTTGCACGGGGAAACCTTGTTGGAGTCCGACATCACCTCGTCCTCCGTAAACACATCCTGCCACACCAACATCTTGCTCAATTACTTGTTTGTTTTAAGACCGAAAAGCTACTGCTCGGATGCGGTAGGGAGAAAGCGGCGGTTTGCAACAAGAGCCACCAGTTCCGAGATAGTCTTTGGATATATAAAGCATTCCGAGTGAAAACTCTGGAGTTTTTACTTTTATCTGGATAATATGCAGGGGTGTTACCAGCACCGACTGGACTCCGCTAGGGTACGGGGTAGGATCTCTACCAATTATCGGTTGATATTAAAATAGATTGAGGTACATGTAGATAAAATTAGCTAGCCGCGCTGGCAATACCGGTAGGGTCACGGGTTTGCTATCACCTTCTAGTAATACACTTATCAATAGACTCTTCACCTCCAGAATGTGAAGCTATAAGGAGGGTAAATATATAGACCAGTATGTATGAATTAGTAGCCTTGCCATTTCGGGTCGAGCATATCGGTACAGTGTAGTTTCGCGCACCGCTAGAAACGGTACACTCGTGTACACCACACAAAAGTGACGAGGGTTTGTCTGAGTCAGACTGCTGGTTGTCTAATGATTGCCACAGCACTGCAGTCCGCAATCTACGATAGCCACGGTCTTCCACAACGTGCATCACTTTTCCACTAGATGTATTTTACTGTTCTTTAGGCGCTGCTATGACGTGGCGGATCATGGTCCAATCAACGGCCGTTTTTGACCGCTGTCAACTTCTACATCCGAGATCACAATAAGTCCAAACGCCAGGTTTATCCCCAAAAGAAGGTCGACTCAAAACATCAAATAACCTACAGAGACCCTTTCATACCATGACATATAAAAGGCTTTATGTGAATTGCCAGTTTCACTTGTGAAACGCAAGAGTTGCATGGTCTACCGCACTTGACGCCATATACCACACACCAATTTTACCGAATCATATCGCTTCATCTCTCTTTTCAGCCAATAGATGAGTATATAATTTCTATCCGATATGCATCATCACTACTCTCATTACCTCCGGGTGGGAGACGCTGACTTGCAGTGAATCCACGCAGCCACTCCCCGTCCCTTCAGCGTCCACCCGTCTATCAACGAGCATGTCGAAGGCTCCTAAGACCAAGAAGAGCACGTTGCACTACCAACCATACCAAGCCCTCGGCGTGCGTCTCCTACTAGCCACTCCCCGTCCCTTCAGCGTCCACCCGTCTATCAACGAGCATGTCGAAGGCTCCTAAGACAAAGAAGAGCACGTTGCACTACCAACCATACCAAGCCCTCGGCGTGCGTCTCCTACGTATAATTCTAATACTCTACAACATCTCTAACGTATTACACTGTTCTTACTACAGAGTGGTGAGACTGATGAGCCGTCTATGGACCTCAATATGTCCGACCTTCCGCTTCAAATGGACCCCGTGCTCTCGTACGTCACTCAACCAGTAAGAAATTCTCTCGTGTGTCATACTTAATTTTTATTTTGTTGCGTAGTGGTTTATCGTCCAATATGAGTCGCAATTTATGGGACGATTGGAACGAAAATGACGCGAATTTCGGCCTGAAGTTCGATATGTTTACAGATGAAGTGAGTTCTACCGCCAGTTTAAACCCAAGTTTGCACGTATCGAATCTCAACTTTGAGCTGCAAAATGATGCTTCTTCTAATACAATTCCGAGCCAAACGACGTCCAATCACGAGGAACTTCCGAATTCACGTGCAAATTTGCAACGATCACTAAGTGAAGATATTGTCAACATGTTGGAGGAATCAAATGAAGTTGTTTTTACGAAACAAATGGAAGTGGAACAAAGACGGGACGCAGCAATGCAAAATATGCTTTTGCATCCCGCAAATGGACAGAAGAACATGATGAATTTGCAGCAACAAATGCATCCGAATCCTATGCAACAATTGCAGCAAATGCAACAGTTTCAACAATTTCAACAAATTGGCTCGAGTTGGATGAATAATTTCGAAAACCAAACGACTGCAACTGCAAATACTAGCAGTAATTCATCTATTTATCATCTTTTATCACACTCAGATGAAAATGCAACTGCTTTGGAGATCGCAGTAGCTGAAGGAACAGCTTCATTGACTGCTAAGTGTCCGAATACTCACTCTTCTGCAACAACAGCTACGTCGTCTGCAAATTCTTCTTCTTCTGAGCAACCAGCGCCAAAGAGAGGGAAATTCGGTTTACCAGTGAGCAGTCCGCAAAAAAACAAGGAAAACCCTGGAATTGTAACTTCAAATGGTGTGGATGCAAATTCTGGTGCAAATGGCACAAACATACCAGCTCAGTCACAAGTCAATGGAATGGGAATGATACCAAACCCTTTTATGATGTACCCGATGATGAATCCGCAAGGAATGATGCAAATGTCAATGGGAATGAATGGGATGCAACTTCCAATGCAAATGCAGTTGCAGCTTCAGTTGCAAATGCAGATGCAAATGGCTCAATTGGCGCAAATGAACGGCATGGGTGCGATGCAAATGCCCATGGGACTTCCTGGTATGTCAATGAACTTGCAGCTTCAGTTGCAAATGCAGATGCAAATGGCTCAATTGGCGCAAATGAACGGCATGGGTGGGATGCAAATGCCCATGGGACTTCCTGGTATGTCAATGAACATGAACATGCAAATGCCAATGAAAATGAATTTGCAACAGCATCAAGTAAACCCTCAAAGTGGATTAACATCTGATGTAGAAATGACTTCAGTGCAAATGGCTGCAACTGCTGCACCAACGTTAAAACGAGTTTTGCAACCAAAAGGAGTTCGTACTGGACCTGGTTTTGTAAATATTGCACGAAAACCTGAAGAGCCTGAAATGAGCAGTATTTTAAAATCACTCATGGATGAAGAAGCGAAAAAGAAAGAAAAGAAACTCGAGCGCAATCGCGATTCAGCGCGTGAAAGTCGCAAAAAGCAACAAACGTATGTGGAAACACTAGAAAATGGCATCAAGCGACTGCAAATCAATCGCGATCTTGTGCGTTCGTATCGTTGGGGAGTGAGTGGCCCAGGTTTTGGTCCTTTGCCTTGTCCCAACTCTCCGCAAATGTTTGATTGGAAGAATCGTCTGCAAGTCGTCACAGGTCACACTGAAGCGTTCTCGAGCATTCAAAATCCTGCTAATTTCGAGTCTCTCATGTGTTTAAACCGTCAACGCTGTACTCTTTCCATGCATCATGGAGATCGTGAGCTGGCGATATGGAAAAGCTTTGTATTTGTGGGGCGGCAGCTTGCGGCGTTACGTACGCGAGTGTTACAAGTGCAAGTGCTTCGTACGTTTTCAAACAACGCTTTGGCGATGGAATTGGACGCTGAACTGCAACTTTCAGCCGATCAGAAGTTGCAAATGCAGTGTCACGCACAGCAAATGTTCAAGCAAGAAGTCGTGGAACTCTCGAAGCTGTTTAAGATTTTCTTTGCGCTACGTAACGAAGCTCTGCGATTGAACATTTTGTCGCCGACATTGGAACGTCATTTTCGTGAAATTTGTTCGTTTGACCAGTTGCAGAGACTTTTGCACTGGTCCGAGAGTCATCGCACTGTTATTGAGACGAATCTTCCTCTTGATGAAGTGTAGGAACGAATTGGTGTCAAATTTTAACTCTTTTTATGACCTTTGAAGCTGATGTTCGGCTGTAGTTTAAACGGTAAAACTGACGATTTACCTTAAAAATTAAGCGGAAGGTTTTGTTCTATCTGTTGCAATTCTTCAAGTAATTCGTCTGCTGTAGGTCGAACTTCTGGTTGAAATGCTTGACATCGTAACATGAGAAATTGTATTGGTGTTGGTGCTTCTCCGTCTATCAATTGATCCTTCTGTGAATTATTTAACATTGGAATTTCTGTATCATCCATGACGGAATGTTCTGCTGAAGAACATTCATAGGTAGCGAGTTGAGCTAATAATACGCCGAATGAGTAAATGTCTGCTTTTTGAGTGTATTGGCGGCCGTCCAGAACTTCTGGAGCTGTCCAAACTGTCATATCCATGTGAACTTCTTCTCCAGATACTTGGGAACTCGTCGTATTACGTCCAGAACCTCTTATTAACGATCCAGTAGTAGAAAATGAAGAAATTTCAGTGTGTTGATGAGCTGATGACCAACGTCGTAATGCACTGCAACACATCAAATCCCCAAGTTTCACATTCCAATTGTTATCGATAAAAACCTTCCGAGAACTTAAATTACCATGGAATAATGGAGGTGAGAATGAATGTAAATACTGAATCGCTTGAGCAATATCAATTGCAATAGACAATTTGCTTTTAAAAACAACTGACGAGTATCTCCAGCTCCATTTGTGATGATCAGTTATAGTTGGAATTTCATCATCAGACTGTAAAATTTCTTCTTCATCGTCACCCGCATCAAAATTTAGCAAATTTGTTCCGTTTTGTGTCTCCGTACTCTGTTTTTGTGATTTGAGCTCGGTTTGCTTTTTGTGACTTTGGATAAATGTGTTTAAGTCACCTTTACCCATAAACTCCATCACAAGCGCAACATTGTCACCACCAAAAGACTCCATTTGCTCCACATACGGCAACTTAACGAAGCCATAACAAACAACGAGTTGCGGATGTAAAAGCTCACAACTTAGACGGATTTCTTCACTAAATCTCGACAATTCGCGTGAATTTCCCGTATCAAGTGTCTTCAATAGAACTGTCTTGTGGTTGTATAGCGCTTTAAAATAGGCAAATGATGAAGAACTCCCTCCTGACTCAGTTTCTGGTCTTTGAGCTGCTGAAAAAAGCTCTTGATGTTCCATTTGCGACTCAGGAATCTTCCATTGTTCAAGTTCTTCTGTAAGTTTTGTAACTGGATCATTTAACTCTTTCTTCACTGATTCATTTCCATCTGGCTCGTTCTCTGGCTGAATGAAGTTTTCCTCTGTTGTTGTTAATGGATTAAACAACAAGTGACGAACTTCATCGTCTGGTTCAAAAGCCACATTTTCATGCCAGAAATGGGTAGATCTACCACTTGCTGTCTTTTTCAGTTGAGTTTCTTTATCATTTGAAGATCCACGTAATTTACGTCGAAGACAGACACAAAAAGCATTTGTGAACATGAAAATGGAGCAGACAGAGAGCAGCCCAGCAGCTGCAATGAGAAACCACGATCGTCGTTGATGAAGAGTTTCTTTCAGCTCCATCCGCTCTGCTACTTGACTGGCTGATCCATTTGTTCCCCATTTGGAGCCAGAAGTCGAATTACTTGAAGCTTTAATCATCACACTCTCATACTTGACTGCAAATTCGCTATCTGACAACACACAGAGCATTGTATCTTGTACATACCGTGGATTGGCATTGGAATCGGAGCAACTGAGAGTGGAAGTAGGAGAAACATCCCATACACTTAACTTCTCAAACATGTCGGCATCACTTTGACGTATTTCAAACTCCTCTAGAACACTGGTAGCTGTTGTATCTGGATTGGCATTGGAATCGGAGCAACTGAGAGTGGAAGTAGGAGAAACATCCCATACACTTAACTTTTCAAACATGTCGGCATCACTTTGACGTACTTCAAACTCCTCTAGAACACTGGTAGCTGTTGTATCTGTTGTTTGTAAAGCACGAGCTGCTTCTGAAGTAGCTCCTGATTGTGAAGTAGTTGTAGCTGCTGGATTCGCAGTAGCAATGAGGGAAAACTCTGCTAAAGAGTGTGGGAAAATCACGCCTTTTATCCCAGTAATGGGATTGTTGGACAAGTTGAGCGTCGTCACTGAACCAGGAAAGGAAAAATTCTCGAGGGTGGCTACACTGGAACCGACCAAGTCTCTAGAAATGTAAAGTAAATATTATGCCACAAATTAGCAAATGAGCGCTTAATTGTGGCAAGAAATGTGTACTTACAGTTGTTGTAGACTGGACGGGAACGAAATGGTAGAGATCGAACCAATAGGATTGCCGGATAAAGTACTGTAAATAAGAAAAATAAGAAAAGTTAGTTTTTCAAGTAATACAAACTGCCAAATAGACTAGAAATCTTACAGATATTGAATTGATGCTGGAAGTTTCGATTTTTCAATACCTCCAACGGCATTATTTGCAAGATCCCTGAGAAAAAGGAAAACATTTCAAGCAAAATAGCGTCAATATTATCTGCGGCGCAGCTTTAAAGTATCATAATACTCAAGTATTGCCATACAGAACAGTGAGATGAGAAGGGAACTTGAATTTATCCAGTGTAGAAATGCTGTTGTTTGCTAGGTATCTGTCGTCACAAGTGAAGCAGTAGTAATTAGTTACAAACAATACTCTATTGAATATCATTCAATGAATAAACCACGTACAATTCTGAAATGCTGTTGGTTGTCGTGAACGCACGAATTTGGTTATTGTCGAGCCTTCTGCTCCATACAAACCAATTAGAGATGATCAAATAAAACCACAATTATTGGTACTCACACAGTGTTAACCGCCGGTAGACTCACAACTTCCACTATCTCGCGACTGCGTAAATCCAGCGTCTTGACTCCAGAAGAGCTGGTGGTAACTTTGACGACGCTGGACTTGCACGTAGACCCGAGTGTGATAAATACGGTACTACTGGTTGTGGAATTGTCGATGGAGACGGTGGTGACGTTCGGGCAGGAGGAGGACGCAATGTCCTCCGCTTCTCCCACGTCCACAGCGTGACACTCCTGAGTCCAATTCACAATTAACAATAGTGTGAGGAGCAGCATAAGAGCGACGTCACGTCTTGAGGTCATCCCTTCCTATCTGGAGCTACTCAGTGAATGCACAGTTTTGTCCAATTGGATAGTCGAGCCGTTTCTCATACTGAAAGCAAGTTAATTTGTCTAGTATGTAGCCATTTCTTAATTATCTGCGACTTGTGCAAAAGGCAACTATTACCGGAGATGAACCTTCAGCGTCTTCTTCTGAGCGCAGAGAGCTTTCTGCTGGCTCCAACCTGCTAGTAAAGCCTCCTTTTCAGTGCGTTTCCGCTCTGCTAACCCGTGACGGTCAATATCGTCCTGAATTTTCAGTTTGGAGATGAAATAGGCTGATTCAGCCTGGTCGAGAGCTCGGCGGTCCTTCTTCAGTGCTGCTTTGGCCGCAACCTGGTCATTAAGTCGCTGATTAAGCTTCTGTTTCTCAGCATGTCGAGTCTCGTCACTGGTCTCACGCTCTAGCGGTAAAATCTTAATATCACGGTAAGCATAGCGATCAATTGGCGCCGATTTCTGACGCCGCTTTTCTTCGATTTGGTTGTTAAGGAAAGCGTTAAACTCTCGTCTGTTTACAGATTGTTCTGCTCTCTTCTGTAGATCGCAGATCTGCACGTTTCGCTGGCGCTTTACCATCATATTATTGAAGTGTTCATCCATACGCTTTGCCTGCTCAATACTGGCCACTTCACGTTGAAAGGCAGCTTGAGCGACTTGATCATGATTTGGTCGTGCCTTAAGAACATTGGATGGAAGACGATCTGGAAGGAGGAAACGCGGTAGAATTTGTCTTCCGTTGTTAAACGCCACTACTTCATTGTTGCTTGCAACAGGAACTAAACTCTCCACTTGTCTGTGATGATGATGTTTCTTTCTCTCCTTCTGCTTCTTGTTCTTTTGACCGTCTTTGTTGTTATTTACTGCTTCAAATTCGGTAGTAAGTTGATGTTTAGAGTTATTTGAGACTTGAAGAGTGCCATCCAAAGACATTGAGCGCTGCAGTACCGTTTTTTCCTCTGTTTCAAGGGTTTTCCTAGCATTCAGTAGTATTGTTCTCTTTCGTAAATTACCAATTGCACTCTTTTTGAAGAGAGCAGACGGAGGAGCTTCCACGTGATGATTCTGTTTAATTGTACGGAGAAAACGTGGCTCAAACGTGAATGAAAGAGCTTTTCCATCGAGCATGAAGCTTCCGACTCCAGAAAGGGTTAATCTTCCCGTAAAGTCACCAGTTTGTAGCTTCTTACCGATAAACGCCACAATAGCTTCAAGAGTGCGACGAGTGTGATCAGATCCAAGCCCAAGATCGCTACCAAGCGTTGACATGTTGATCTCTGCAGTTGCAGTGAGTGGTGCTGGTGGTGGTCGGTGTCTCGATACAACGCCGTAGGTGGAAGCAAAGCGATCTGCGAGCAGAAATACTGGAGCTGGAGACTGCATTAAGGTCGGAACTTTGTAGAAACCAAACTTGCCAAAGTGTTGAAGTGATACACCTTTGTATTGTGTAAGTTGTCGAGTGAGATGTCGAGCAAACGCTTGCCACACGCTCGTCACGGAAGCTCCCAGCAACTTCTCGAAGTCAAAAGTGGACGATCGAAGCTGCAACGCACACTCAGCTAGGAGATCAGTCTTGCCTTCCATACTGAAACAATACAACAAAGACTACAGCAATAAGAGGAAGGAAAACACGCTCGTCACGGAAGCTCCCAGCAACTTCTCGAAGTCAAAAGTGGACGATCGAAGCTGCAATGCACACTCAGCTAGGAGATCAGTCTTGCCTTCCATACTGAAACAATACAACAAGACTACAGCAGTAGGAGGAAGGAAGGTTTAATATAAAAGTCAATGCTATTCTTGTCTTTAAAGTAACTTTAGTTTGGCTGACGAGGAATTAAACCAAGTGAACGTTGTTTACGGTCAAGTGAATACGCGAATACTTGACCACCAAACGTAGAGGCTAGAAGAGTGTTATTGTCCACTTTGCATAGACTTGTAAACATTCGTTTAGCTCCGTTAGCATGAGCTTCAGCTAATGGAGAAGTTGAAGTTGCATCCCATACTTTCACAGTACCATCTTTTGAGGCAGTTACCGGTAATACCGGTAATACCGGTAGTTCTGCAGTTTCCACACTGTTGTCTGCAGTACGAGGTAAGAAACAACAAGCTGTGGCATCTTGTTGATGTCCATGGAACTCAACGATTTGTTTCCCTGTACGTCGATCCCATACTCTCGCCTCACAACCAACGCCGTTAAATCCCTTGCTAGACGTCAATAGATATGTACTGCCATTCTCATTACCGGTAGCATAAGCAGCAATACTCAATGGGAAGTATACAAAGCCTCGTATCGTCTGAGCAGGTACACGCAGCGGCGTCCGCGGATCCCACAGCTTGACGCTCAAATCTTCGCTTCCTTGAGCTACTAAAGACTCATGAGGCAGCCACGTTGAGCACGTGACGACGTTCTGAGGTGTCGTATTCTTGGTCAGAATGTGACTCGTCGTTAAGTCCCAGAAAATCGTCTGAGTGTCTCGTCCTCCAGAGCACAACATTTGCTCACCTTCGTCCACTGCAAGCGTCGACACATTTAGTTGATGACCTCGCAGTATTGTTGCCGTCTCGGATGCAGGTTTCTCTGAAATAGGAGTAATAGCTACAGTCGTGTCTCGAGAGCAAGAGTAGATAAGTTGCAGCTTCTTTCCAAGTACAAGACGGTTAACAGCGCGAGTGTGAGGCGTCCAGACACTGACGACGTCACTGGTCTCCGTCTTCCAATTCCGTCGCTGTATAGAGCCATCTTCCCATCCAGTAAGGCTGTCATCACCTAAGAACGAACTGTACGCGACGCAATTGAGTACGAATTCGCTCTCTTGTTGTACTGCAGTTTGGTCATCTGCTCCTGTTGGTGTCGTAGCCGTTCCGTCGATGTTGTTGGGCGTCTCGTCATCTACTTTCCACCTGTCTAGTTTACGAGGAGATCGGTTGGTCTCTTTGGACGTGCATGCCCCCATGGTATTAATACTCCTAGTAGTAGTAATAATGAAGAATTCAGTGCGTCCGGAGCTGCAAAGTATTATAGTCGGAGCTCCAGTATCTAAGTTGCATCGTCCTCGCGCCTGTCCCAACGTACTACGATAAACAGACGCTTTTAAAGAACTGGTGAAGACTTTCGAGGATTACCGGTACATACCGGTTTATTTATGTGCCAATACTTCTGACCATGTGATGCGGTTCACGTGCGTTGATCGCCATTCGCCATCATGTCAACGGCCCAAGTGACGCGCACTACGATCCAGGTACGTAGAGCTCCTCCTTCCTGCCGTCTTATGGGCTTCTATATCTCACTGATCTTACTCTACTGATTCTCTGTAGCTGTATCGTGACTGTATGCGGTTGGCTCAGCACATTGGTGGCAATGTACGTGTCAATTGCTCTCTTGTTGCATTCTGTTGGTACTGATTTGGGTCATTTTATACGGTATACTACGCTTCAGAGCAAGAAGGGTCAAGCTATCAAGGAGCTGGTGCGACGGGAGTTCCAAAAGGGTCGAGACGAGACGGACCCGGAGAAAATTGAGGTGTTCAAAGCCAAGTACGTTGTTTGGATGGTAACTTCCTGGTTAAAATTGGAGTTGAATAGCTGACGTTTTGTGTTTATTTGTGTATGGTATAATTAGTGCCGTTCGTGGCCTAAGCAACTACCTGATGCTGGCCAACTCGAGCAAGGACCAGCGGCTGCACGATGCTATGAACAAGAAGTCTCCGCCCAAGAATGACGGACCCGAGCAGGCTGAGTTTAGGGACCTGTAAGTTACAGCAGCGGCGTCGACGATGTTAAACAGCAAAATACAGAGAATTCTGAGGTCTTAGCTTAAGTCACTGTAACAGACTGTGAAGTCCTTATTTCGCAATTTGTGTACTGGTAGTACCGTACATAGTCAATTTTACAGAGGAGGACTATTTTGGCTCAATTTGGACTATTCCGGACTAAAATTCTCGAAATCACATAATTTTGACCACTAAACGTATCATTCCCTTTCAAAACAAGATGAACCGCCGAGTGTTAGCACGGAAGGCAGCGGGCGCCAAGACGGCACCCCCCAGCAGCTCTAGCACTGAGAACGTTGGTGTGGAGAATGTCACCAAAAAGTTGGAGTTGCAGCTGGCAGCGGGGGATTTGTACGGGGCGTTGCAGATGTACAAGACACTCTTCATGCGCTTTCTCAAGGGAGACGAACCAAGTACTGAGCAGCAGGAGAAGGCGATTGCACTGGCATTAGACGCATCACTCACGTTAATTGCACACGACCAGAACACGGCAGCTACGGAGATGGGCAACCTCATGGTCTCTGTCTTTGTGGACTTCCACCATCCAGTGGACGACGTACACAAGCAGCGAATCCGTCAGATCGACGCCGCCTTCGCGTCCAAGCCGCAATTTAGTGCCGATCTGGCTCTGTTCCTTAAGAACGCAGTTAAATGGTCGGCGTCTGAAGGCGCTCGTAAACGCGGAGACCCGGAGCTGCAGCTGCTGCTGGCTCGAGCCTACCGCATTGCAGGCGACTTCACACACGCCATGAAGCATTTTCTCCACGCGGAGAATCCGCATGAGCTGGCGGACGCGCTCTTTGAGTGGTCGGCCTCGAGCCTACCGCATTGCAGGCGACTTCACACACGCCATGAAGCATTTTCTCCACGCGGAGAACCCGCATGAGCTGGCGGACGCGCTCTTTGAGTGGTCGGCGAAGGGATATCCGAGTGAAGCGGATTTGTATCTCGCTCGTGCTGTACTGCAGTAGGTTTTTATTTAGAGGTTAGATAGTTGACAGGATGTTGTGCTGAGACTTTGTGTGTGATGGTGTGTAGACTACTAAGCCTGGAGAACCTCCGTGATGCGAACAAAGTGTACGAGGCCTACGTGGCGAAGTGTCAGAATGCTGGACGTTCTGTGGACCTTCCGCTGTTTAACTTTACGCGATTCTTGCTGTTGACGTTGGAGGTGAGTGTTGTGGAGTCTGCAGCTTTGATTAGAGTTTAACTGATGATTCTATTGGTTTGTCATTGCTAGCGTGATGCGCTGCCGCTTTTCCAGATGCTGCAGGAACGTTACGCGCCGGCACTCGCTCGTGATAGCAGTCTCAAGAGCGTACGTGTCCTTATAAGCTCTGGAGTCAACACAACCTGACATTATTTTATTATTTTACTGTAGTATTTAAGTGTCATTGGCCAGAAGTTCTACGGACTTCAACCGCCGCGATCGGGATTGAGCTCTTTGCTTGAAATGTTTTCGGGAGGCATGCAGTAATTCACTTGGTAATAAGGAGTGAAGATGTTGTTCCTACCAGAATATGAAGTTTCACAGGATACACAGCGTCTTTATAATGGCTACAGTCAAGTCATAATAAGAAAAAGTAGAGGGGAAATTGGGCACTATGTTGTCTTACTTAGTCTGGAGTATAAGATAGACCCTCATTTCCTGGAAGATGTAGCTGGACGGTAATAGTCAACTCCTGAGTTTGCAGTCGCGGGTTTGGCAAGTGCTCTCGCCTGCTTCTCGATCTCCTCGATGCGAAGTAATGTTGCTGACTTAATCGGCATAATCTTGGGTTTACATAACACTTCAGTCAGATTACCTCGCTCCGAATACACAAGCCCAGCCTTTGGTAACACTTCCTGGATCTGAACACGCTATGATAGCCCAAAACATCAATTAGATGCGTCTCTAACACGTACCAAAGCGACACTTTACCTGCATCACTTTCTGATTGCTAAAGATTTAATGCGACTTTTCACCACAAATTAAAAATACCGGTATCAAAAAGGAAAACTGGTATCTATATCTTTCCGCTCCTTTTTCCTATCTACGCCTTGATTTTCTTGTGCTTCTTGGTCTTCTTCTTGTCTTGAAGCTGCGACTTCCGCTTAAGGTTTTCGACCATGGCATTCAACGATTGTTTACTGTTGTCGCTAGCAACAGTCGAGTTTGACTTCACAGCTTTCGACTGCGTAGCAGAAGCCGCATCTTGGTCGTAACGTTGTCTCCGCTCTTTAAAAATGGCCGTCGTAGCTTCCGTTTTCTTGAATTTCGAGTCCGTTGGGTCAAGTTGAAATTGCGAACCCTTGGCGTACAATGCACCGAAACGCGGATCCGCTGCGTCAAATTCAAAACCTTCCTGTAATCCACCAGTCGCTTTGTGTTTAGCCAGTTTCTTCATCTCCTTAGCACGACGTTTGCCCTTCAAACTCTTCACTTTTTCCTTCTTCACAATCTTCTTCATGTCGAAATTGCGCTCATCCTGGTCGCTATCACTGTAGCCATTTTCACTCTCACCACCACCAATAATAGCTTCACGCAATAGATTCACCTCTTTCGAACCACGACCTTTTTTCTTCAACACTTCACGCTGTTCACGCTCCAGTTGCTTCTGTTTTGTTCGCTTGTCGTGCAATTTGCGGTTCTTCTCTTGCTTTTTCTCACGCGTGTAGCGTTCAAACGGCGTCTCATTCGCTTCCAGCTCCTTCTGTCTCTTTGCCTTCAACACGTCACTTGCTCCAGGTGTAAACGACATCTCCATATCACCACCATCTTCCTCCTCACTACTAGCTCCTAAACCTCCTTCAGGAGCACTCTCATCATTCTCATCTTCCGCGTCACTACCAAGCAGCATCGACCGATAACGATTGCGCAATTTCTTGATTTTTGCCTCTTTTTTCGTCTTCTTTTTGCTGTCAGGAACATCCACTTTAGACTCGTTTTGCTCTTCCACGTCGCTATCGTCGCTCTCATCTTCAGCTTCTGAAGCATCCGACACATCAGACGCTAGATACGCTTTGAAATCATCATCATGAGCATCTTTCCAGTCAGATGGACGTGTGAGCAGCTCAAGACGTTGATCGTCATCTTCTTCCCACGTGAGCTTAACGTCCGTCTGTTGTAGTGCCAAAGTAGCGAAAATGGCTGGTTTGTACCGATCCGGAACACTGTCACAGAACTCTTTCGGAGTGTTAATGAAGGGTGTATCGTCTGGCACATAGCGGAGATCCAGTACGTTCGATGACGTTTCGTACTCGAGTTGATCGCATTGGTCAAAGATCGTGCTAGCTGTTTTCACAGAGTCACACGTCACCACAGCGTAGTAATAGCGCAACTTCTGGAGCTCGTACTTGCGCAACTTTTCGCGGTCAAAACCATCGGATTCGCCCTCGATCGTCACACTCTTCTTCACGCCCAACGGATCGTCAGAGTCATAGTCTTCTTCATCTTCTTCAAGCTGTTCCTCCAGCTCCTCTTCAGCATCACCATCTTCGCTTCCTGTCTCTTCCTTCTCTACATCATCTGAAGTTTCTTCAACCGTCTTCTTGTCTTTGTCTTTGTCGTTCCAGAGACCTTGCGGTCCATGCTGCTCTTCTTCTTTCTGTCATCACCATCTTCGCTTCCTGTCTCTTCCTTCTCTACATCATCTGAAGTTTCTTCAACCGTCTTGTTGTCTTTGTCTTTGTCGTTCCAGAGACCTTGCGGTCCATGCTGCTCTTCTTCTTTCTGCAACACTCAACTCATTACAATTAGCAACTATTAACCCAGCAATTCCTCAGAGAAAACTACACGTTACCATCTTTTGCAGTCCAAAGTCTGACGGATAAATAGTCACGTTCTGTACAGAGCCCGTGGCTGGTGCAAATGACTGACACAGCGCCAACAAGTCCACAGCACGGATCCGCGTCCAATCGCAATTAAGCACCGCAAACTGCTTCGTCTCTTCACCCATAGGAATGTCTTCTACCGGTTCTGCCTCAGCTTCAATAACTTCCTCATCGTCACTATCGTCTGAGTCCGAGTCGGAACTATCGGAGCCTGACGCGAGCTCACCACGCGCCATGGCATTCAAATACTCGAGACGTGAGAGTTTCTCGTTGTTCTTGGCAACTGTGGCGTCTGCAGATTCATTGTCATCATCAGAGCTTGTAGTGGATGGAGCTTTAACGTTCGCCTTGTCTTCCTCTTCATCTTCCTGCTCTTCGTCCTCCTCCAAGTGATAAAACTTCTGCATCTCATTATCCTTCTTCTCAATACGTCGTCCATACTTGTCGTACTTTCCTTGTACACTTTGGAATCGGTCATCCTTGAGCGCTCCAGCGAAGCGCTTGTCAATCTGCAATTTGCTTTTGCGCTTTGAGTTACGTGCGAATCTCTGTTTAACAGCGATTAGAGCGTCAATTCCAGCATAAATTACATGGTTGTAATGCTAAAGAGAAGGTCTACGTACTGGGTCATTGTGCACTTTCTGGAAGCGCTGGTCGCGTACGGGATCGCTCATAGTTGTCACTGCTACAGCCGGATCGAAGATAACCTTGAATTGGTTGACAGAGTTTGAATGGAGTGCCGGCCATTGGCTAGCACGTGTGTGGTGGGCACCACATAAACCAGAAACCTGTGCTACAGAATAAAATTATTAAGAGAGACAATTATTAAGAGATCTGCGAGTCTGGAGGATTGGCCTCTCCATTTACCACTGGATTTACGAGGCTATCGGCGTTTTCCTTTCTCTTCTGTAGTGTCTTGTTGCGCATGTCTCTGAAGAACTTCTCACTCCAGACTGTCATATGGACATTTGTAAAATGTTTTAAAAAATAGATAAAAAGTTGATATTCCTTTACGTTTGTACAGCCGTCGCGTTCATGGGTTTCAAGTTTATGGCGCGGAAGAGATGACACTGACGAAATTTGAGACTCTGGCTTCAACCAACGAGACGACGGACCATCGCAGAGATAACTGTGTCCATGCAGACAAGGCAGCTTCTTATTTATGCTGGGCTTTCAGTGCTCTTTTGAAGATGACTTTTGTCAAGAAAGCTTTCATGTAAGCCACTTACAAGCTTTGACTTTGTTCTGAGACAAAATATTCAAATAAGGATAATATAATGTCTTAAGTCTCCAAATATTTAGGTTTTCTATATATGCACATTCATTATCCAAGGTTATCAGTTTATACTTCTTTATAAACTGACTGTGAGTCCAGAATGTCTGGTCGATTGCGGCTGGCTTACTGAGGATTTGCCAATGTTCCCGGCCGCGAAATGACCCAGTGCGACTTGTCCAGCGGAACACCGTAGCTGGCTACTTACTCAATCTATGGTTGGAGAAGAGCAGTCATGTCCACCAGGAAGCGGCTCGGCACATCACAGTCGAATTCGATCCCTTCTAAGCATGCGACGCAGCAGCAGCGACGACAGAGCGTCACGCATGAGTGAACGCTTCACGAACCCATTCTTGCCGCTATCACTCTCGTCCGAAGCCGTTTCGGAGTTGGAAATGCTCACACAGACGCTCTTGGTGCGCAACATCGATGCGTACGAGCGACATTTGCATCACAGCAACGTGGAGGTGGACAAGACGCGCTGGAAACTTCTGTTCGAGAGAAACGGACTGCGGTCGTATGCTGAACGCTCCAGATCTGCCTCATCATTCGGTTTCGGTGCAGCATTTGGTGCTGCTACTAGCCATTACTTAGACAGACCAGTGTTATGTTCGAGAGAAACGGACTGCGGTCGTATGCTGAACGCTCCAGATCTGCCTCATCATTCGGTTTTGGTGCAGCATTTGGTGCTGCTACTAGCCATTACTTAGACAGACCAGTGATTGCTCAAACGTCGACAGCTTCGGTACCTTCAGTTCTGACTGTTGGATCAATTGCAGGCGAGCTGGACGACACTTTGTTTGGCTTAATGTGCTCGACATTGGACCAGATGCGAGTCAAGACGTCCTACGTTAAGGACGGACTTGTACGTGGCAGTGTCTTGGCTACACTTGTGTCACCTACATTAGAAGAACCGTTTACATCGATGGCTGTCAAGTGGAAGGAGAAGAGTCAAGCCACACCTGCTCGAGCTCTTGTCAAGAAGAGAGACTACGTGTACCTTGAAGCCACAGGTGTTGACTATCTCCGCAATGGCGAGCGTGTTGGCTATCAGATTGTACACTCAATTCAATTCCCAGAGACACCTGAGCGTACGTCGGCAACACGTGGCAATATGTCCATTTGCGCCTTCTACCGTCAGAAAAACACTAACGAGACGGATGTTTATGTCCGAGGCTTTCTCAGTCCTGTAGTGGGACTGGAGAACGCTATTCTCACGCGTTCTATCGCGCGAACGCTCCTGTCCGTCGCTAGAAACGTTTATTGCTGTCAGATGAAGAAGATTCAGTGGGCAATTCGAATGAAACATCGATCTTCGTCAATGGACAGCCAAACGATATCAACAACAGATTCAGTGGTTGAAATTCCCTGTGTATCTTGTGGGAAGAAACGTTCCGCTTTCTCGAGTCTTTTTGCTGCTGCTGCTAGTCGAGTGAATTCTGGGAAGAGTTTTAAGTGGCGACGTCGATGCAAGTTGTGTGAGCGATACGTGTGTCCAGACTGTCGCAGCTTACACAAGTTAACTTTCGTTCTACCTGATCATCGTTTGGTACAGCAACAAATAGCACTTTGCGTTGATTGTCATGATCACACGCTTAGTGTCAAGGCTGTTGATGTAGCTCGTGATGAGTTAAAGCGAAGACGATGGTCGTTGTATGAATGGAGGGATACATACGCCACCTCTACAACCTCAAATCCGGTGGTGATCGACGAGCTCAACTAGCAACTGACATAACTAACTAATACTACGTACTACTACAGTACTAAGTATGCAAAAGTCCTTATTAAAACAATGGTGATTCGTCCAACACAAGTTGGAAAAACCAACTTATAGCGAACAATTATTGAAATTGTGTGTACTCGAGACTTTAGTTACCAAAACCAGCCCTGCTGTTGTTTCCGTTTTTCCTACAATATACAAAACAGCGTCAATAACAATAAGTTTTCATGTAAAATCCAACATCAACTAACCTGAATCGAAGCAACTTCCGATGGTGTAAAGTTGAGGACAGTTGCGATGGCCTTCTCCATGTGTTCCTTAGCCTAGTTGTACAAATAGCAGGATATTAGCACTGGTAGGTATTAACTCTAGCTCCACAGTTTTGGACGTGCCTCATCTTGGTCCGAGGCCATGTACTTGTACACAATATTCTTCAAATATTCGTTTGTCTTGGTCGCGTTAGGCGTCTCGAAACCCGACAAACTGCTATTTGACTCCATACTCAGGCGACGAACACGAACCTCCTTGAAACTGTTAGTTCGGCTCGCATTACTGCTCCCACCTCCATTTTCCTGGTATTGCGCTTGGATATCGCTCAACTCTTTCTCCTTCTGTTCCACAGCATTCAAAGCACGTTTTCGGTATTGTGCGAACTCTTGGCGGAGTGACTGGAGGTCGCCATTTCCACTGTCACTAAAACTTCCATTGGCCATCACCTTCAGTTCTTCCATCTTCCTCTCTAGTTCCTGTTTCTCACGAACAGATTGTTCATATCTTCAAGAATAACAAATGTATGTAAACTCGTCAGATCCAGCACAATATAAGATCATTTCCAACATGAAAATGTAGAAAACCCACCTTTCTCTCCACTCCATTGCGAGGACCGTTTCGCCCATAGTTCCACTAAGTTTCTCGTAATCATCTTTCATCAGTTTTTCAAACTTTCGTCGCCAATCGGATTCCTGTGAAGTGTGGAGAGCAAATTACAAGAAAATAAGTACGAGAAACATTAAAAAAAGACAGAATTCAAGTAAACACGTACACGCTCCTCTGCTTCGGCTTGAGTCTTCGTGAGACGACGAATTTGCGCCTTTGATGACTGCAGCTCCCCAAGTAAATCCGTCTCTGAGATTTGTTCAGTTTGTTTCGCCATTACATTTGCACTCATCTGTGTTATCAGTACTACGGTTCAGTACCAGTACCAGTAGAGAGTACTATTAATCGATATCGAGTCAACAAACCTTTCGAATCTCAGCATCTTTTTGCTTTCGTGTGATTTCTGACCTCACACGATAACGTCGAAACTCCTCCTGTACTCGGACAATATCTTCCTTTAAGCTCTTTTTCTAAACGTAAAAAAAACACAAATTAGCAACAACTTAAGTGCCGATAATGTACCACAAGAGCAAAACATACCACACGTTCCACTTCATAAGCAGTGAGTGAAAAGTCCGGTAGATTAAGAGGCTCCCCCGACGCACGATTAGCATACGCCTGAATCTCTTCTTCGTTATGGAAACAGTGCCATGCAAACTCCGTCGAGTCATCAAACTCGTTCTCGTTCGCATACTCCACCAGACACCAGAGTAAATTCCCATGTGAAATCTTGTATAGTAACTGCCTCGGATCACGTGTGGAATCGTCTACAAACCACGTGTGTCTGGTCTGTTGACTCTTTCCCACTTCTTCTCGCAGCTTTTCAATAATATCGTCCTTTTCCTGTAGTTCTTGTTTACTGTTGTCAATACTACGCTTAGCCATAGCCAGCAGTCGCTTGAGTTTAGCTTCCTATCATTTATCAATCCATCAGCTTTCGATTTCTACCTTCAATAGCAATAAATCCCTGCTAGAAACGCATAATTCCTCACCGTCTCGTCCATTTCCTGCATTTTAGCGTTTTTCTTAGTAAGAAGCTGCTCCATACGCAAGCCTCGCTCCTTCCACGCCCTCAGCTGCGTTGCCACGTCCGCTCCCCCATTAGAATGTGGAGGGGACGGTTGTTGCTCGTGCTGTAGCGTCTCTAATTCTTCCACTTGGGAGTCTACAGTCATGCAGCAAGTGTCAGATGATCCTCGGATACTTGCAGTGAATTAGTACAGATACACATACAGTCCCCTTTCATTCGCTTACCTTCAACTGGCGGGTCCACGGCCGGCGATGACTCTGGGGCTTCCATTTTGGCTTTTTGCTTTGCTGTCAACATTCCGTTGCAGATGGCTACATCGATGTTGATTGGTTATCCTATCTTAACACATACTAAAACCTCCGTAATGGAATATTTGAAGAGTGCATTAAGCCATTGGACGATAGCAAGACAAGCACGTGACTATGGACGACGACCCCGTAGTGCGTGAGATCCCCGTGCATCTTGCGGATGAGCTGCGTAGCAACCTGTATGTACATTACAGTACTCTTTTGTCTTTATTTCTATTGTTTCGTACTCTTATTATGGGACTCACAGTCCATTGAATGACTGGCGAGCAGCTACATGGTGCAGTTCCCGCTGCGGCCGACGTACCGACCAATGACGGAGCCGCCTCGTCGTGCGCGTGTTAAACCCAACAATCAACTGATGCAATTGGATTTTCCCGTGGACCAACGCAGCGATCATTTCGACCAGGACGCAGAGGAATATCTCAAGCAGAAGCATTTGCGGCTGCAGTCGTCTAGTGTACCAGCACTCACGAATTACACTGTGGGCGTCTTCCGTCAAGGTCAACTGCACATTACACCACTGTCGATGGTCATGCAGATGCGTCCCAGTCTCTCGCATATTGACGATGCAGTAAACGAGGAGGAAGAGGACGTGGAAATGGAGGAGAAGGTGGAGGCAGCGCCTGCTGAGATCAAGGAGGTGCAGTTCCAGTTCAAGAAGAAACAGTCAGAGCGCGCCATCTCAGCTATTCAGAACTCGTACGCGTACAAGAAGCAACAGATTGACGCTGAGAACTGGATCGAGCTCCAAGTCCAGGATAAAAGTGTACGGTGGAAAGGGTTATCTTGAAAGGGTTATTGAGATGATAAAGCCTAACTTGTGGCTTTGAAATAATTGCAGAGTGCCGGCGCTGACGATGAGTTCGAGAACCTGTTTAGCGAGAAAGAGGAGGAGGTGGTGTCGACCATGACGCCTGACGAATATATTAAGGCCTTGCAGTACCGCGCAATGGCCTCTGTCGACAAGCCTACTATCCCCAGTAACCCTGCTCAGTACGTGTCACTTTCTTAATAAGGAATGTTTGCTGTAGTTAACTGATTTACGGTGGATAGGATCAACGACGAGGATGAGGACCTGAAGGACGAGACGATGCAGCCTGTAAAGGGTCATCTGCTTGATGGTGTTGATGCCAAGTACTCGGACGTGCTGCGATTGCTTGCGACCGATCAGATTATGCATTTTAACACGCTTGCAAAGCTTCTTCCATCACGCAGCGAGGAGGAAATGCTCGACGCATTGAAACATGTGGCTGTACACGTGCGAGGGCGTCTTCTACCTGCTAGTGCGTTGGTTTGCCGCGGAGAGACGACAGAGCGCGCTCGCAATGAGATTCTCAAGGCGGTATGGTGTTGTTTTGTGGTATTTAGCAGCTAGATTCGAAACTCATTCTCTTTTTTCCTGCAGTTGTCGAAGACACCATCAGGTTTATCCCGAATGGATTTGGTGACGAAGTTTTCTTTGGATGCGGATGTTGTTAAAACAATTCTGAACGGTACGACTTATAATTTTATTAGTTGTTGGTGCTTTATATTATTTTACTAATATTTACTGCTGGATAATGCAGAGTTTGCTGTTCTGGAGCCAGAAACGAGGAAGTGGCGCTTCCGTTTGGGTCAAGATGACACTTTTACGAAGCGGTTCGCTGCCGTCGCAAAGGCAATTAAACTGTAGTCAGTGCTGATGTAACTTGCATGAATAGGTGCTTAAGGGCAGTATGGATAGAGAAACAAAGCTACTGTCTTCATCTTCCTCTCACCGGTACTGGGTCACTTTTAGTATGTTTGAATACTTTGCTTAGCATTTTATTCTATCACACGAGTACCGTCTTTAGATAATTCATTCGTTGTATTAGGTCGACGTCACGCTTGCTAACTGACTGGGTCTTTTGCCGCTATTCGCCTGCTCCATTTCTTTTTGTTTTCTGTTGCACATGAATTCCAGTGCTTTTGCCCTCCACTCTGCGTACTCCTCAGGTGTGGCAACGCCTGACCCCTTCCTTGATCCTGGACTCTGAGCTAGTGTAATTCCCACTCGAGATGCGTGTAGTTTCTGTAGTACGCGCTCCTGCGCCAGCGTCCGAGCAGGCGGTGAACTCAATTCACCTTCAAGACTTCCACGCTGTCGCTTTACACGCTCCTCCTCCTCTAGCTCCTCTGCTCGATATTGCTCTGTCAGCTTCTTAGCTGCTCTCTCCCCTGCCAAATCTCGACGCTTCCTCCGATCCATTATAGCTCCACTCAATGAATACTGACACTGAGCCTGAAGATACAAACAAACAACATAAGTTACTAATTCTTTACTATCACAAACCTAGTCTACCCACCTCAATAGAAGACACAATGGCGTCGAACGATCCTGCAGTACCACACACCGCTTCTAATAGTTTGTCTTGGTTCACATTCATCTAAACAAGGAAGAAAAAGTCAATTAGCAGCTCTTCAAGATCGCTTAAATAAAGCTCCATGTCTCCTCACCTTCGCCTGTTTACTCACGGCATACAAACACGCCGCTACAAACACTGGATCCTGGTCATTCATAGTGGCCACGGTAGGACCCATCGGGTGCTTCGCCCGCTTCTTCTTGTTACCCGCCGCCATGTGCCCCAAATACGAGCGATATTCGTCCAGCACTCGCATGACGATCTCCGTGAGCACCTCACAGCCGAATTTGATGCAAAGTGCCGCAGGTGACGTCTTGACAACTGTCCCTACGCCCACTGAGTCCACCACTTTACGCACCGTCGGCTCCACGAGGCGTTTGTTTGCACCGGCGCAACTCGCCAAGCGATTCTTATCTATCGACTCGTCCAGCGCGCGCGCCGCCACCAAAATGCAAGCTACGGGACCTGCGAAAGGGTCCATCGCCGCTGACTTCTTCGCCAGAGTCACGCGCAGATTCTCCTCAGCGCGTGCCACCACCCGCGCCGGTAATCCGCCATACTTGGCAGCGATGGTCTTGATGTCCATTTCTGGTGATAAGGCCACAAGCTGGGGTGTGTGCCACACAGTTCAATTATTGCCTGTGATATAGCATATGCTACTACATAGGTCCTGTGCTTTAGCATATGGAGTTGTGGAGGTGGATTGCTGGTGAGCGCGCACTTTTCAGTTGACACCATCACGAGGAAACATGAGCGTGCGCTCGTCCATTCCTCGCATCATCGACAGGTATGTACGCCGTATCCTCTTCATCAATATAGAAGAGGAGATTTCTACTCCATGGCGGTATCTTTGTCGCTTTTCATCGCCTTGAATTGCTGCTATGCCGAGGGAAAGTCGGAAGATCTCACTCCTTTTTGTTCCTCAGTGACAGCGATAGTGATGATGTTCCTCTCTCAGCTCTGCGTGCGAAGTCAACAACTTCAAAGCCTGTGAAGGTGGAAACAAAGGTGAAGACGGAGATGAAGGCTGAGGTTAAGACGGAAGTGAAGACACAGTCAGCGGTTGTCAAGAGTAAGCGGCAGACTCTCGACAGCGACAGTGATGACGACTTGCCCATCAGTGGCCTGGCTAAACGCAAGAAATTAAAGGTGGATACAAAGTTGAAGACGGAAAAGTCGTCGCTTTCAACGCCAAGTTCTCGATCCACGCCACGGAAGATCAAGAAGCGAGTAATAAAGGTACGAAGGGTGTGATATCTCTGAGCAAGTAGAGGAGAGTTAAGTGCTGACGACTGATACTTTATGGCTGTTATAGATTAAAATCCGTCAGCAGGAGTGTACGGAAGAGCTTTACGAGACGTTGAAGGGTCGACTAGCACAGGAATTACTCTGTCGTTGGTGGTACGCGATTGAATGGCCACCCGTCAAGAAATCAGCCCCAGTGAGTGCCAAGAAAGCTACAAAATAGTTGGAACTTGTGTCTGTTATGTCAGCTGACATTGGGGTTTATTCGTCTGTCTTTAGAAATTGCATGGCGTCCAGGAGCTTGACGGATTCCCCGGTGCCTTCATCCGAGTGAAGGTGAGCCTTGTTCCTTTTTGATAAGAATAAGGAACTTAACTGATATTGATACTAGTTAACTGATACATTCTTTGCTGCGTAGGGTGACGACTTGGGGTCAATCATAGACACTAGATCATCGGTTGGAAAACCCTCGTTCTTGCACTTCTTCGCCATGTCTTCGGAGGATCTTTTGAGGTTGCTCCTTCAAGCTTATGACAAGCAAATGGAGGTGCTTGCTGAACACGAGGTTCGTATTTAAAAGGAAAATTACGAGCTGTGATGGATGTTGGTGCTGACTGGAGGTTGTATGATGTTACAGGGACCGGATACGGAGCTTTACAAGGAGTTGCAGAAGGCTCGCTCATCCGCGTCTCGCATTAATCCTGAGAAGGCCGAGCGAAATGTACGGAAAGTACTGAAGAGTTTTGCAGAGCTAGAGCGGGAGATTAAAGAAGTTGAGGCTTTAGCGATCAAGGAGGAGAACAATCTGTCGGATGAAGGTGAAGAAGACGACGAAGATGATGACATGGCGGAAGACTAGAAGAGTGAGCAGACAGGAGGCAACACAGTGCTAGAAAAGAACATCAAACATATTGACAGGAAACGTCAACCAATGGAGACGATTAACAAGTATTGCCTGTCTTTGCTTCAGAAGTTTTTTAACTTTAAATGAATTAGTGGCAAATAGTAGAAGACGAGAATTCAATCGGAAGACAGCAGACCAAGGTCTGGCAATATAATATTCGCCTCAAAGTGTTTAATGACTCGTCTTCTTCTCGTATGTTGAAGAGTTTCGTCCAGTGGCTGCTGCATCACGATCTCTTAAGTCTAAAAACTCTATTCCAGTTTCGCGCGAATGGCGTGGCGGAAGTAGTTGTTACCTACACCACCAATACCGAAAGCAGGTCCAATACGAGCGACACGAGCGAGTACAGACTTGACATATTCACGCTGAATGAAGTTCACCCGTTTGGTCATAGCGTGGCCTTTGTTGTTGTACAAGTCGAGGCCCAGCAGATGCAGCGGCGTAGAGATAAGTTGCACAGCAGCAGGACACACAAGCTGCGCGAAAGTACCAGCGCCTGACTTCTCCATGAATCCCTTGTCTTCAATCTTCTTGGCCAGCACCTTGGGGGCGTTGAAGGACGCAGCACATGTCATTGAGTCACGCACCGCAAAGAGACCGATAGACGTGAGGGGGAAAGCTGCGGGCGCAATTACGCCGAACATACGCGCAAAAGCGCGATCCTTAGCGATACAGAGCGACATGTTGACGGCTGTAGTGGTGATGAACTTGGGCATCTGGTTGTCCATCTCGGCGTATTCACACGCGGTATCCGTGACGTTTGCAGCCATGTACGTGGCCGTGTAAAGACCGAAAATGAGGTGGAACTCGCGCTTGCCGATGAAGCGCAGAGGGTGGCGCACGAACTCAGCGCTGAGTTCCTTCAACCCTTGACCCAGTGCGCGTGCACCGCTGGCGTTCTCGATGATAGCGCGGTCCACGATGGTGATGAAAGGCGCGACTCCGAGCGACGCGGCCATGGCGGCGGCCGTGTCTGCCACGAGGTGCTTGGCCACCTGCGCGGCGCCTTGGGATTGGTCACTAGAAGTCTCCGCCATTGAGTTCTCTGTGCAGGAAAAAAGAGCAAGTGACGCGTTTTGTCGTTGTTGCTGCCTGTCCACTGGATCGACGATGGTCGAACGAGGAGGAAGAGTTTGCTTTGGGTGTGACGTGGTGGGGGGATGGGCAGCTCATACAAACGTTAACGTTAAACGGTTGCAGGCTCGCGAGGCTGCGTCACCACTGGTGACGCACCAGGCAGATCATCTCAGTTCACTTGGACCTTGGTGACAATTGCCGCGTATGACGTCGACTTTATCTTTAAAAGGTTGGTTGCTTACTATTCGAGATTTCTCATGATGTTGGGCGTTAGGTGTTGCGATGGAGAACGGTAAAACACGCAACGTCGATGCATCGACGGAGACCATGCTCCAGTATGGTAAACCACTCAACTTCGGTCTCATTGTAGCCATCTTGGCGCTGCCATGAATTTCGTTCAATTGGACGCAAACGCAAGAAGTGCCGTGAAGCCGAGTCGCAAGGCCTTGCCTGTCGTTGCGTAACCACATCAACGCCATTCTGTGTCGGATGCAGGCGAAGTAAGAGAGTCCAAAACTGTTTTTGTAGTGCACAACGCAGATGCTATTTACTTCAGAAGTACTTGTAACGTTAGTCCTTTCGACTGGCGATAGACTGTACAAATAAAAATGCCTCTAAGTATGCCGATGATTGTAGACTTGCATAGTGAATTAATAGGCCCTTATATTACTTTACACGATTAACTAGGGCTAAGTCTGTTGATCTAATTGCCCACTTAGATGCTCTTCACAGATTTCTCGAAAAACTTAATGCATCCATCATAACTTGCGCTTACAATCAATCCCGTGCAAGGGTTCGTATTCACATCGTCACTGGCTTCGAGCTGGGATTTGACCATGGCGAAAGTACTTGCAGGGGCGAACAATGCGACGGTGACTATACCACTGGGCGACTCAGCAGCTGAATACAGACGAAACAAATGAAAACCATAGCTAAATACTGCTATAAAGATGAAGACCTTACCAGTAAAACATTCGTACGAAGAGTTACGATCTTGCTTACTGCTTTTTACAATGCTCATAGATCGGAGGTATCTGAGTAGTAGTTGATAGTGTTAGATGTGATATAAAGGCATTATCAGACACTCCCAGCTACAGACAAACCTTGCTTTGTTCCAAACGTAGACTAAACCGTTCTCAGAGCCACAAATTACAAAGTCTCCGTCTTGGCTACAGGTCATAATATAACCTAAACTGAAAGGCCTACCAAATAAACATCAGATCACCTGCTCGTACCTGAATCGCCCTTTGATCTGAAGGTGTCCATTGACGAGGCCTTTGTACTTGCATATTCGTGAATAATTGTCCACCGAGAAGAGCCTCATCCGTGAATCGTTGGTGCTGACCAAGAAATATTTTCCTTCTGGATCAAACTCGATGCCTGTAACTTTGCGTCCCTTCCTCATTGCTCCGCGGCTGTTTCGGCACTCGATTTGAGTATAGTAATTCATCTGCTGGTGTGAGTTCACTTGGTAGAATATGCATTGACCGTTTAGTAACCCAACGATCGCGCGTGTACCGCTCGGGTTAAAACTGGCTGCAGTTATCATCACGGGTGTCTGGACATAGGAGACCACGCAGCCATCTGGAATATCCCAAACGCGGGCCTTGTTGTCGAAGCACCCAGATAAAAAGTATCGATCCTCCTGTGTTGCAGAGTTCATTAGTTTAAGTATGAAACAAAGCAGGAATATAAATCATAGCACCTTTGGATGAAAATCTACTGCAGGTACACTATCAGGATGGTGAAAAACATGCAAGCAGTCTTCACGGGAAATATGCCACAATCGAACTGTCTGGAACGACAGTAAGACAAGTAATTTCAGCTAGATAGAAAATATACTGTATAAGGATAATAACAAACCTTGTCCATGGATGCAGAGAGAATAAAGTTGCTGCGACTCCAAGATACATCGACGATTGGCATTGTGTGACCCTGAAAAAGACATCAGTTGGTACGTACATCCCTCTTTCTCAGCGAACGTCAAGTGACTCACCTGGTAAGATCTTTCTGGTTCAGTATCAATAATATGTTTCTCCTCACTTTCCGTCGTGTCTTTTGCATCATCTTCAGAGCTGATTTGAACCTTCCAAACGCGCAAAATGGCATCTTGTCCTCCAGAAACGAGTCGAGCTCCATCATGACTAAATTTCATGGTCCAAATTGTACCTGTGTGCTTGGATAAGGTCTGCGCTAAACACAAGTCATCCAAGTCTCGTTTTTCCTTCTTGTATGATGTTACCTATTTGCATTTTTACCTGGTTAGAAAAGCAGTACCAATTTAATACAATCAAGAAGTGTAAATGCCGTACTGGAACATGATTCCTTTTCATTGGCTCTTTCGGCTTCGACTTCATCGGGAATTTGGACATGATTGTCGTTAGCGAAGGTCGTCTAGTCCTCGTCCGTTTGACCTGCTCACACACAGTAGAATGATTTAACCCTTTTGACACAATAAAATGACGGTGCTATAACAAATATTAGCGTATGTACCTCTTGTTCTTGTGGAGCCACAAAATCATTCGGGAAAATTGAGTACGTGGGGACTGGTAAGTTGGCCAAATCCCTGATGTCAAACACTTCACCCGTGTCCTTGTTCTTCACAATAAACTTGCTATCATCGGTGTCAGTGATCTTGGTATCAATCTCCGGTCCTCTCGACTGCTGGTTAATTGCGCTAATTGAGGCTGTAAAGAAGCAATTCTTTCATTACATAACCATTTTTTTGAAACCAGTTAATCAACCGTTTACGCACTTGCCGAGGCTTGTCTCGATGCATCAGCATCCGCAACTTCATGAGCGTCATAAAACTATAAAATTGTAGCCAAAATACAGCTCTACATCAGCTCCAATAATTATAATAAAGCTTATATATTTTACTATCACGCACGTCTTCGTCCGAGAGAAGTCCGCTGTCTTCCTGTCTGGAGCTGCGTCTGACCTCGGAGCGAGTTACCGTCGACGCGGCGAGGGCCGGGACAGGTGGCGCCATGTTTCTCTTGCTTCCAGTTGCTCGAGCTTCTGTTATCTTCATATTCATCGGTTTCCTTAGCGTCGGACCACTACAAACCTAAAAATAAACTTCAACCTGAAGACCATCACTCTGGAAAGTGAAGCGGCGTTTGGATATCCGCATTTCTGAAAAAGCGCCCTACCCCACAAGTCGCAGACAAGATGACGATTTCTAGCGCACGTGAGGCTGACTTCTTCTCACTACACACGCGTAAACACAAGACCATCGACGTGGAAATGCTGGACTACGGATTTGTAGAGCGCTGCATCGACCTGGACGAGCTCAAAGGAATCCTGGCGACGCTGCGTTCAGGCAAAGAAGGTCGTTATCCTGACCTGGAGAAAGCTACAGAGAACCGCATACTGGATATGTTGCCTGAACGAGAGCGTAAGAAGATCGTGAGAATGCGATCGGAGCCGACGGCTAATGAACTGACCACTGAGATTGATGAGCTGTCTAATTGGGCTGCCTCGATGGATATGAAGAACGAAGCACTCAAGCGACAAGGTTCAATCAAACGAGACCTGCCGCCTGTACGAGGACAGAACGTTTGTCAAGGAACAAAGTCGGAGTTTGTACAAGCTCCAACGAAGCTGGTTGCAGACAAAAAGGACTCTAAGGCGATCCCAGCTTATGATTTTAGATCGTGGGAAAAGTACGATGCTGACAAAGCTCTTGACGATCTTGACCAAGAAAGCACACAAGCCAAGAAGCAGGCTCAGCAGCAGAGAGAAGAGCAGCAACAGCGTGCAGCAGCGCGAAAGCGTGAGTTGGAGTCACTTCCGAAATCGGTTGATCTAGAGACGCTCCAGCCGGAAACACGGAAGCTGTACGCGGGGTACGAGAAGCAAAAGGGCAACGACTGCTTCAAAGCGAATGAACTGGAAATTGCTCTGCTGCACTATACACGGAGTATAGCCCACGACGAATCCGACGCCATCCTTTATGCCAATCGTGCACTTGTGCATCTTCGCTTGAAGAACTTTGCTACTGCTGAAGATGATTGCACACGTGCCATTTTACTGGATTCGGTATATATGAAGGGGTGGAGTCGTCGTGGTATGACTCGATATAGAAGGGGAAAGTACGCTGAGGCAGTACAAGACTTCGAAGAAGCACAGCGGTTGGCACCCGAGAATCGTGAGGTGGCAAAGCTACTGAAAGCAGCAAAAGAGAAGCACGAGGAGGTTAATGGAGCTTTGACGAGCAAGCAAATCTCGTCTATCAAGCACGATGTACAAGAGGTGGCAGAAGAAAAACAGTTTAAACGCTTTGAAAATATCGAGGAGGCTGACGAAAAGCCGTTCAAGCGCTTTGAGATCATAGAAGACGATGAAGATACTGACGAGAACAAGCCAACTGAACAGAGGAACCACCAGAACCATTCTGAATGCAATTCATCTGAGAAACCTTTCACGCGCTTTGAAATAGTCGAGGAGGATGGCTCTGAAGACGAAGATGACGATGCCAGTTAGCTGGAAGAAGTAGACCGGATCACCACCGGAAACGCTAGTGTCATATAAACCGCTTGTCAGGGACAAGTACTACAGCCAGCACGTTCATTCGTCGTCTACCTGGTTATGACTGTCCATCTAGTTGTTTTCAATACATTCCTGTGTTCTAGTCTGTTTCCATGTCGGTCGTCTTGCTGTCTTGCTGTGTAGGCTGACGTACCACACCCAGTCCTGACTTGGCTGTGGAGAGGAAGTACGAGCGTGTGTCACCAAATGACAGCACGGCCGCCTTCACGAGCATACCTGGCGAAAAAACGTCCTCCATCACGAGCTTGTCGATATCGTGGTTGCGCACGTCTTCTAGACGAATCGTTCCGGGAAATGCTTCCTTCAGCACCGTTTCACCCACACACAGAATGTCCACCATCACCTGTCGAGCTGTGATCTTCACAACGCGACAAATGACCACGTCGCCGAGTCTCAATACTTGCGCAGACGCCATCGTCTTGTTGGTGCGCGTGACGCTCACGACGTCCTGTGAGATGCTCCACTTGCCGCAGATGGACGCAAAAATGGAACCTTCATGCACATAAGCGCCACTTCCAGCCGAGGTCTTCCCGTCCGCTGCAGCCAAACGCTGACCAGGCACAGCGACATCACCTGAGCTGCTCATGACGACCCGATTTCAACTGTGAACGACCCCACTTTCCATTTATCTGTTTTGAAAGGTTTTGGTCCAATTCTCAATTTTAAGTCTCAAACTCGAAATTATGGTGCGTCTGAAGACCCGCTACTTGGTGGTGGAGGCGTCTGGAGCTCGCAAACTAGCGGTGAAGAAGGAAGACATTGCGGCGATGATTCGCGAGTCGATCTCCAAGAGCTACGGAGATTTTGGAGCTGGATTGGCTCAGTACGCGTTCCAAGGTTCGTGTTTTAGTATTCGGCTGCTAAATAAGACTCGGTATGCTCATTATGAGGTTGCTGTACAGTGTTGTATTATAACACGCAGACCAAACTGGCAGTCATTCGGTGCGCACGTGAAATGTGCAAGATGGTCGAGACATCGCTGGTGTTCGTGACGGACGTGCACAATCAAGACCTGAGCATCCGCGTGGCTCGCGTATGTGGTACGAGCAGCTTAACTGACGATTGGTGGCTAAGTGTGTTTTTGTTGACGTACTTTGCTTGTTTGTCTGCATTTGTGACAGGATCGAGTCGTACATGTAGAGAATATTTGCTCAAGTTTTCTTTGGAGCGCGCCAAGACGCTGAATTTGTATGATACTCAACCCAATTTCGACGAGGAAGTGCAATTGGAAATCGCTCGGGTTGATCCACAATAACAAAACCAAGACTATTTCTCTATGCACTCGCTCTTGTGTTATATCAGCTCTGTTGAACGCTTAATTAACAGACGCAAATGATCTGTCTCGCGTCATTGAGCACAGCAACGCAACCAGGCTCCAGGACAGTCCAGAGTCATTTGCTGTATGTATTATCAGGAGCAAAATGTTACCTATCCTTGCGATTGATCGATGTGCTCGCCGTCTATTCGATAGACTTGCCCTGCTTTTCGTATTCCGTCTCAATCTGCGAGCAGTGGTAATCCAGCTCGTCGAAGATGTCACGCACGTCCTTGCCAGGCACTTCCATCACGTGCTTGCTGCCGTTGACTACAAGATAGAATGAAATAGCAGTAGTCAGTCTCAGCAGATCACATCAGGCAACGCAGCAGTACAAGAGACGTACTGAAGTCCAGCTTGATAATAGGCAGCGAACCGGTCAACGTCGTCTCGTACGACTACAAGATAGAATGAAATAGCAGTAGTCAGTCTCAGCAGATCACATCAGGCAACGCAGCAGCACAAGAGACGTACTGAAGTCCAGCTTGATAATAGGCAGCGAACCGGTCAACGTCGTCTCGTAGGCGATCTCCGCCTTGGGGTTCACCTTGCGAGTCTGTTACCACAAAATCAATATCTTAACATCTGTAGTCCTATTCTTATATAAATGCTGGCAGCTCACCTTCTGGGCCGTCAGCTGGCGGTAGAACTCACTGGGGATAGAATAGCTACATGTAAGTCTAATAGAACACAATACAAGGAGACACAAAATGGGTACGAAGACGAAGCCACTCACCAGGCACCAGTTGCCTGTCGGTCGAAGCTGGAGAAGGAAATCTTCGCCGACTTGAGGAAACGAACCACGTTACGCGCCGCCATCCTGTCTTTGGTATATCTGTCACCACCACCGCTCAATTATTACGACTCATGTTATGGCATGCTAGTAAACTCAATAGGTTAATGTAGATACACAGTTCCTACCACTCAGCATCTATTCTATAAGCTAGTCTGCAGTAGTTAGATATGGAGTACATTTATCGGAGATCAGCAATTATGCCACCCGAGGCGATCGATCGTGAGAAGCACTGCCCTTTCCTGCTGCGAGTATTCTTCGTCAAAGGCGTCCACAACAGGCATGAAGAAGTGTTGATCGTTGTAGTAAAGAGGCAGGGGCTGATTGCAATGGAGTTTGTGTTGTGTTTGTTGATGTAGAGCCGACGCGTTTGAAACGCTGGACGACAAGCCAATTGCCAACGAGCTGCATATTTACACATGGTGATCTGCAGCGCAGTATATTATTGGCTCGCGCCCCCCTGTCATTCCATTGCTAACGTGGTTAAATGCAGGCCTGACGCGACGCTGCGTGAGATCGCTGACTTGGTGCAAGACTCGAATGCCGACGCCCAGAAGCCCAATATGCGGTTGAGTATTTGTGTTGTATCGGAGACAAGGGACGGAAGGTGAGAGCTACCACCCTAGATGTTTAAATGGCCAAATGCTATCCGTTTGCTGACCCAATTGTTTTCTGTGCAGAGTTCTCATGCGGAAGGTTGGCTACGTGAACAGCAGCCGTCGTCGATGTGCCGACGACAGCAAAACGCTTGTAAGTGTGCGATTCCATCCAGGTGACTTACTCGATATTGCAATGGTGGATTAGGAACATGTAGCAAGAATAACGAGCAATACACAACACCTTGTTTCTGAATGATAGTGGCATAAATTGTCAATACTCGCTTTAATCGATACCATTTTCTACAGGGTTTCGGCTCTGATTGCCAGCATCACAAAAGGGAAAATGGTGCTGGTGAGTACGGACACGTTCCTGGCCAAGGTGGGGGAGTTTTATGCCGAGGCACAGAGCTCCAAGGGCTCAGTAGCCATCTCGTGCAAGAATGGTACGTCCTACAGCTGCAATGAAAGCCCCTCAGTCGTCTTATCATTGTCTATGACGCAGTTCCCGTCGCCAAAGTGAACACCAAAGCGCAGCAGCAGATCCGCAAACTTTCAGTGGAGGATGGAGAACACGTGTTGCTCTTCCGTGCTTGTAAATATGGCAACAATAAGCACAAGAAGAAATACAGCACGGTGGTAAGACCCTTTCGTTTTGAACTTGAGGGATTCTGTGGTAACTAATTAGAACATTGATCTGTTATTCTTGTGATTAATTTCTGTACAGGTGACGTCTGTGAACCACGCGTCGTTCCATTCCACTTTGAGCCAAATTGTCAAAACGAAGGTGGACGTATCTACTAAGGATGTGGCTGGCAAAGGCCTTAAGCGAGTGGTGGCTAAGGTTAAGAAGACGACGGAATAGATAGAAGGACATTCAGGTCTAGAGATCGAGTACCGTATAACGAGCAAGAGTTCTGATGATTACAAAAGCTACAAGATTGAGTTGGTATCGACCCGAAATGCAATTATTTTCTCTCTTATTGCGTAGACGATGGGGATGCAGCGATGATTTGGTCTTCGTCCGTCTGTGTGTACGTGTCGAAAGCTGGCAGTTCGTCGATGAGGCTCATATCTCCCAATACATCGCCTAAATAATGATTGCGTCGAGATGTCCGTCGACGACCCTCTTGCAAGCCAGTGCTGGATAGCAGACGCCCTACCATTGGCATGTAGTCAAGCACGAATTGTGGCTCCGAGTTTCCACAGCTGCAACAGAAACAACACAATGTAAGAACTGGCAGCGCAATTGAGAACTCTTAAAACGCACCCTTTGTAGGCGAGAGGAAGTTCAAACTTGGGCTTCAGGTCCGCTAGAGCTGTTTGATGAGCACGTCGACGGGAAGCAGCTAGAGAGCTGTCTAGCGTCCGCTGCACACAAATAGAAGCAGAAGTTCCTTGTCCCCGCTTTAGCAATACACCGAGAGGGTTCGTCGATGATTCCAGCATGTGAAGACTACAGCGTCTCAACTCCAAAGCTGCCATTTGTTTACGCTCTGAAAGGAAGTACGAATCCTATTATCAAATGACAAGAACAACCTTAGTACGATGATATCGGAAAATGGGAGAAAATAAACTCTTTTACCTCGACATCTTCATAGTCAAATTTGCCGTTGTAAGTAGACTCTTCTGGTACGATCCATGTATCAGCAATTGAAGCAGTATCCATAATCTGTGCTAGTTCTGCCATTGCATCAAAATCTGCCTGTTTCTCCTCACAGTTTTTCTCCTCTGGTTTTTGGTCCTCCACCTCAGCAACAGCACTTAACTCAACTAATAAATTGGTACTTAAAGCATCAAATGAGGAACATCCAGATGACCAAATAGTCCAAGCAGGGATATCAACGTGTCGAGTCTCCTTTTCTTCCGTCTCTGCACTCACGTGTTGCCAACACCACTGAGTCTTGGTATTTATATCGGATACGGGTAAATTTGCCTCCAGAAAGTGCAATGAGCGTCTTACATCACAGAGGAAAAACTTTCCCAGAACCTCAATAAGAGAAGGCGCTAGTTGAATTCCTTCAATAAACGCCACTAGGCGCATCCAAGTAGCAAACTCGTCCATTGAAGGTCTATGAAGCTCACGACACAAACGTCCAGGCTTTGCAGGAAATACATCTGGAAGTTGTGCACATGTTACGACAATCGGGCACTTCGAATGTTTAGCGATAGAGCACACAGCGTTAAGAAACCCTTTGTCTTCCTCAAAGACCAAGTCAACATCTTCGAACAGCACAAGCGACAATGACGCTGCCGTGGATTTCTCTAAGCTTTTCCGGCTCTCCGAATGTCTCCGACGCTTCTTCTGCTTCTTTTTCTTCTTGTCATCTTTGCTACCAACGTGTAAAACGCGAGTGGATTGTGTAGCTTCACCCGCCAGCTCCATGATGCTCTTACCAGAACGGTTCTGAGCCGCATTAATCTCAATAATTTCGTAACCCAAATCTTCTGCACACGCGTAGATAGCAGCAGATTTACCAGAACTTGACTCACCCTCCAGAATGAACAAACGACATAAAGCACCAATTTCGTCATCGTTATCACTGTCGCCATCTTCAATAGTGAAAAGTTCTGATTCAAAGCAATTCAATCTCTCACGGTCACCGCCACCAACTTTCCACGCACTCAACCACGACGAAAGTGTATGCAGCGATTCATCATTCCCAACTAAACCACTGGCATTGACCGGTAAATAACGATCCACAAGCGACAAATTCTGCTCGCGGTCCACACGTTTCGCTTTGGCTCGCTCCAGACCTTCAAGAAGTTCACGCACTCGCTTCTCACGCATTCCGTGCATATCAACGAGCTCATCAATCAGCAACGTTTCCCTCACCGCCAGATCTGCCGCAGCTTCGTCTGAACTGACTACTGGATGTGGAGAGCTGACATCAATTGTCACAGAAACTGGTGTCGGGATACTCGAGTTATTCAAGAACTCCGAAAACCAAAATTGCTCCGAAAACGAAGACTCGGTCGTCACTTGGCCATTCAAAGCTGCTTTCAGTTGGTCCAATACTTTATTCGACAATTCGTTGTCTCCTGTGTATTCGTCTTCGATGACAACAACGGCAGTGTCTTCGTCGGATCTCGTCTTCTTTAACGGCATGAAGCTGTTCATATCGGTGTCCAGATCCTCTGTTTCTATACAATTAGTAAGAACATGTTGGATACCTGGAAAAAATGTCAAAGGCTTGTTCCAACGTCCTCCACCTGTTCCCCGACGTGACTTGGCTTGACCGTTTCCATCAATGTCAATAACTCCATCCTCGTTTTCTACGCTGCTACTGCGCTTAATGATTGCTTTTGTCTGAAAAAAAGGGTTAGCTGTTTTGCCAGAGAAGAACGCGAGATCTTTCTCACGAGTCTGGCGTAAATGTTCACGAAATGTCGATACAGCTTCCAGTTCTTGCAGTTGCTTCCTCTCCTGTTCACTCAAGAAAAAAGATGTTGCAGCTTTAGTGGAACCAGGAGATGTAGACGCCGGTCCGTTCTTTACAGGAGGTGACGCCTTCTTCTTGTTCATCTCCAACTTCCTTTTACGTCCACTTGTCGTCGCATTTGCGTCTGTTGTTGCCTTCTTCGATGGTGGTGGCGTTAAGAACGAAGCGGCATTCTTCCTTGCAGCCACAGCATCCAATAATTTCTGCTGCTGCTGTAAAATCTCAGCCCTAACAACCGCCTGTCGCTTCGGTCGTCCAGAGCACGTCACTGTATCGGAACGATCGTCCACCTTGTCCTTGTTAGGAGCCGAGTCAAACTCTAATCCAGAGCTGTTCTTCTTCTTGTTCCCTCTTTTACTCGCCTTCTTCTCGCTCTGTTCAGCACTGATGGTCTCTAATTGTGAGACTAAAATTGCATTTGCAAGAGCAATATCCTCAGCATCCGTCTCCTGTATATTCCCCACAGAAATCGCTGCCTTGACGCAAAAGAGCGCAATTGACGGCTGCGAAGTGTCCGCCGCTCTGGCAGCTTTACGCGATGCTCTGGCTTTCTTCCTGGAAACTTTTCTGGCCCAATGTGCTCTTTCATCGAACTCGGCGTCGTCCGCTTCGCTATCAATTTCCTCCACGAGCGAACGTTTCTCAGGGCTGATGCGTGTGATGGTTTCCTTGGCTCTCAACTGGGCGAGGCTAATGTCCAGTGGTGAGTCGGTGCAGTCACCATTCGTATTCTGTTGTTGTTGAGAGTCCGAAGTGTCCGTCTGGGGGTTACCCAGCCATGAAGAAAGCCCTTGAGATGCCATAGCGCGCGGCGGGCGATGATCAAGAAGAGTCTTGACCAAAAGTGTTCCCGCCAAATGCCGTTTGGCTTTGAAATAAATTGTTACTTCCGAGGTACTTCATTGACGTCCTCGTACCGCTTACTTCATGAAGTTACATGTGACGTGTGAGGATCAGCACAGACTGAATGGATGGCTACATCAAATGCTAGATCTACCAACTCATCTAACGCGGTGATATTGAAAATGAATTGTGCGGAGTGTTACCTACCGTACAACTGTAATTCTCCAGCAGAAACTAATTGCTCGAGCGATCAGTCATTGTCGGAGGTCCGCCCATCTGCATCGACGCCATTCCTTGCTGTGGCATCTGCATATTCTGTTGAGGCAACTGCTGTTGACCCATAGCCATGCTTTGTTGCGGCATCTGCATACTCTGCTGCGACATCACCATACCTTGATGAGGCATTGCCATACTCTGCTGAGGCATTGCCATATTCTGTTGCCCCATTGCCATACTCTGGAGAGACATACCTTGCTGCTGCATCCCCTGCTGATTCATTCCCTGCGTCGTAGGATTCATCCGCTGCATCTGCGCGGCTGGCATCATTCCGTATCCTTGGGCCATCTGAAAGCCCATGTTGGGCGCCATGCCACCTCGGTTGTCTGCGTAACTAGTGGGAATTTGCATGGCGTTGCTCATGCGGACAGGATTAACCATCGGCCCACTGCCAGGGATACCATAGGGCATGCCATTAGCATACCGTTGCTGCTGCTGTTGTTGTTGTTGTTGTTGCTGTTGTTGGGCCATGGGATTCATCTGTCCGTACTGCTGAGCCATCATTGGGTTCATCCGTGCCTGGTACTGAGCCTGTGCATAAGCTTGGGCCTGAGCTTGAGCTTGAGCTTGAGCTTGAGCCTGAGCTTGAGCCTGAGCTTGCGCCTGAGCCTGTGCCTGAAGTCGCGCTTGAGCCTGGGCTCTCGCTTGTGCCTGCGCCTGAGCTTGTGCCTGGAGTTGCGCCTGGTTCACCATGGGCATCTGCATCATACCTTGACGGGCGTATTGTTGCTGGACATTTTGTTGCTGTGCATAAACCTGCGGTTGTCTAGGAGACGTATCAGAAGACTCGTCAGCCCATTTGGCAAGTGTCATGAGGTTCTTGTTGAGATTCTTGCGCTTCTTGTCCAGCTTCTCAGTGAATTCACCCAACTGTGCCGTCCCTTTGCCGTGTTTAATCTGCGTGTTGAGCTCGATGATCTCTACGATGAGACTCGAGTTTTCGTCCAGCATAGCCTTCAGTAACAATAAAGTAAGAGAATCAGTCAGCTTTTAGCTCTCCACAGACTAAAAAGACCGAAAGACGTACCTGAATCTGCTCCGTCGTGACCGGCTTGGGCTCCTCAGGTCGCTGCACCTGCTGCGACGCCGTGTACCCGCGATTCATGACCATCTGTGGGGCCACCGCCGCCATGTCCATCGTCGATTAGCTTTCTTGTTTGTTTTCAAGTATTCCACAGGTCAACTACAGCGGTATTTTGTTTAAGTACGTATATATGATTGGGTAAAACATCAGTACAGCGCAGTGATTGGCTGAAAATATGGTTCCCACAAACCGCTGGTTTAGCCGCAGCAATACTGATCGAGCAAAGATGAGCGGCATGCAGCGCTTCCTCCGACTGAGCGTGGTCGAGGCTGAGGCCGCCATGAAGCCTAAGTTGGTCGAGGGAAAGTGGAAGCAGCCACTCATCTCTGGACGTAAGATCGCTATGGTGAAGAAATATGCGGTGCGCAACGGACTCGTGGGAAAGTGGGAGGAAGGCAAGGGCGGATGGCTTGAAACCTGGGACAGAGCGCAGAAGCACCACGTAATGCGGCCGCTCAAGGGCCACAAGAACCAGCGCAACGAGTTTGACCGGTGGGTATTAAGGCTGGTGCGTCGTGTGGGTGAGACGACTCATGGACTAAAGTTGCTTGTCTATTTTGTATGTTGCTGCTATCAGCGTCAAGAAAGTGCAAGCGGCACTGGAGGCCATGCCCAGCAAGATCGCGGACCACAAGAAGGCCGTCAAGCAATCGAAACCTCTCAAGGGCCTGGACAAGTGGCTGAACGAAACGGACCCATACTAGATGTAGAGCAGAAGCAGAGACAGGAGAGGGAGACAACAAGACAAACGCCTTTTTTGCTCCACTCCAGACTGAGGCGTTAAAGACGGTTATTCCTTCTTATTGTTGATGTAGAAGTAGCTGATTACTACAGTAGGTTGCTTTTACTGTAGTAAGGCAAAGGTGAGTCTTCGAATGCACAAAACTGTTCCTGGCTTCTTGCTCGGCTCTACGATTATTATGGGGAAATGCTGTCAATAAATCAACTTTCTTCAGGCAACATACACTACCAGTACTTGACACTTAAGGTTAGTTAGGATCTGAAGCGTCACGCGTCTGTTTGGGGTCTGCATCTTGAGTACTCGAAGTAAAGTTACTGAAGTGCTGGAAGTATCTTTACGAAGTATGCGCTTTTCAAAGCAAAGCCGAAGCAAGAAGGGACGCGTTGCCCCGATAAGCGACGAAGAGGGCGACGACAACAGCAGAAACAACTTTCACCATGCTAACCAATGTATTGATGCAAGACAAGAGTCCAGAGGTGTGTCATTCACAACACCCCGGGGCAAGATATGGTGCGTACTGTGCTCGTGACTGCTTACCATCACTTCTCCTTTGACCCTTTTGTAAACTGGTGTAGGTTGATCCTGGTCATTAATTTGGTCATTGTCACTGCATTTATCTTTATGAGTTCCTTACGTTTCCCATCTTTATATGGGGAGAGTGTTGTCAATGACGCATTAGAGCAAGACTACCAGCACACAGGACCAGTAATTAAGCATGAAGATCAACCTTCCACTCTATCAACGGCCAAACCAGCAGATTCCGATGCTGCAAAAACAGATAAAAGCAATCGCCCCGTGGGCTACGCAAAACTAACAAGCACTGACGATCCAGAAACATCAGATGAAGAGACCGGAGCAATACAAACCGAGACGGAGATATTGACGGTGTCAAGTGATGAGATTTCTGTCGATACTTTTGTAAAACCAAGTGCTGAAGAAGAGAACCCGGTACAATCTTTGTCAGCTGTGACGTTCACACCACAGGAAACTCGTTTTTCTTCATCTAGCGCTGACTCAATCAAAAACCCTGAATTCACAAACACGAAAGCTGAACTGAGCTCTACAACTTCAACATCAACGCTGCAATCGGAGGCTACGCTGGAGATTCAGCCCACGTCTAACGGTACGCTACTACGAGGTGAAGAATGCGATACAATGATATTAAGCTGATTGTTCGTGGTGATTGTCCAGCTTATCTTGATAAGTTATCAGTTTGGCTTGCTGCTGACTCCGGTGTTGAGGTTGAAAATCTGGCGATGTGCTTAGCATCTTCTGGTGATGATATCTCTGTCTGTAGTGTGATCAGGTACGATTAATACCTCGATTCGAAAGACAGCAATGATACACTAAGTAAAACTAACTCGCCAATTGTGTTGTGTATTTTAGCTGGAGTAGCCAAGTTGTAAATGCCGAGATATATCCTACCGACTCGATTATTTTCTATCCGACGTCACCACAGCAAAGACCCGTGTGGCTACCGATTGGATCAGACACTTACAATCAACTTCCTACAGTCTATTTCTCGTGCCCAATGATCACCGAACTCGTCCGAGTACATGAATCGATGACGTTGCTTTTTGTGATCTCTCCGTCTTCTATTGAGGTAAGTGCTGGATTCAACAAGAAATCTGCCTATACTTTGACATTGAATTAACGAGTTACTGTGTCTCTAGTCTGGCGCCGGTCAGAAGTTCTTTGGGAACTCACCGTACGGACAATTTGCTCTCCATGGCGGCAAACCATCCTTTTTCGCCAACAACGGGCTGGTTAAGAGTGATAACGTTCTCCCCATTGGGGAATTATCTCTGGTGACTTACCGATTGCACTCGAGTTACGTAGAAATCAAAGTGAATGGCGGGCTGTGGGGTGGCGAATCCCAAGTAAAAAGTGATACGGACGAGAGGCATGTCCGGATCACGATGAATGACGTGGTGAGCTTGGGCAACAGTGAAAAGGCTTGCGACACCAACGCCTTCCATGGCAGAATTGCGGAGCTGTTAGTTTACGACGCTGTGCTGAATGATGCAAATGTGGACGTTGTGGAGAAATATCTGCATGGTAAATGGTGGGGGCACAAGCCGTTCCCGAAATCAGCAGTAGAAACTGCAGCACCTGATCCTGTTTCCGACGCTCCGCGCGAAAACGCTGACGATCTATCGGAACTTCATCCTTCAGACTCTGACCCTCTATCCAAGCCTCCACACGACGAAGATAAAGATACTACCGATTCCACCGCTGATCAGTCGACTGAACTAATGTCAAATTACTCTAAAAGTGAGCCAACAGTAGCGGAAGAGACCTCACACACGGAGATTCCAGTGGATGATGACGATACAACGACTCCAGCACCCAAATTTGATCCACGTGTCAACATCTTCGAGTGGAAACCGACTAAAGGCGAGACCTCTACTAAAAATGCAGAGCAGTGGACACGTACGGTGAAGGAGAAGGTGAACTACATTCGCAACTTCCAACTGGGCGGCGATGTACTTCGTGCACTCATTCGCCAGCACAAAGACGAGCTCATAGCGTTACGCGAGGAGCTCTTCGGCTGATGGCGTAGACAGCTAGCGCAACATAATAAAACTATAATACATGCTGTATTATACTACAGTACCATTGATCCAAAGACATCAACTTTATGTCTGCCACGTCAGTGATGGTGCAACATTGATGGGGAGATTGGCGATTGGTCCGATTGTAGAGATGTTTAGGGTTGAATCCTCATCATCGTACTTACCCACGTTATCACGGTAATACTGTTCAGTTCATACTGGGTAAAGAAGACACTTCTTCTATTCGAGCGGCTCTAAAGCTTCGCTGTTCATGACGCCGTTCTTCCGCTCCGTAGCGCGCTCCAGGGTCACCCACGCATCTCGTCTTCTGTCCACCGCGGCCGAGCGCACTGCGCCTCCCGCTCGTCGTCGCTTGCGCGAGCTTCCACCACCGCTGAATCTGGTTAGGGGCTTTGTTTTAATAATGTGAAATTGTGTGAAGTTTCCGAGTCTAACTGTGACATTGCCCTTGCGTGCAGACGGACGCTGCGGCTACACGTATAAAAGAGCTATTGATGAACAAACCGGATGCCATTGGGATCCGTCTAGGGGTTAGAACGCGTACGTGACAATGAGTTTAAGGCGTCCTGGTGGTGCAGACCACAGATGATGTCTGACAGTCTCTTTATCGGATGCAATTGTTAGGTGGGTGTAATGGCTTGTCATACACCATGAACTACGCAGACAAGAAGGAAAAGATGGAGGAGGAAGTGAGCAAGAACGGTGAGTAGGAAAAGTAACTCTATAAATGAATCGCAGACGAGATGCTTACAGTAATGTTATTTGTGATGATTGCTAGGGATTCGAGTCTTTGTGGAGCCTAAGGCACTATTTCACGTGGTTGGTACGACCATGGACTTCCAGGTAAGACCTTTTGGTGTTTTGTAGCTGTTCACAAAAGATGGAGACTAATTTATGTGATGTGTGGTGCAGATAACTCCAGTCTCGTCCGAGTTTGTGTTTGAGAATCCGAACGCCAAGGGAAGCTGTGGGTGCGGTGAGAGCTTCAACGTTTAGTAGACAAGATCGCTCATCATTTTGCATGCTTAGTGAGACAGAGAGGAAATATTGCTTTACACACTTGTACTGCGCAAGACGTAAGCATATTTTCGGTATTGCAAAGCATCTACCAATAATAATATCATCATTTTCAAGCGAAGTAATAAGACTGGTGCAGTTTATGAAACTAGCATTTTATCTGTCAAAGTTAAGCGATCTCCATGGTCGACTTCTTTAGGTCATGGAGTGGTGGAGACGGAGTGGCATAAGTGGTAAACTCATCTGATGAGAGGCGTGCAATGTAGCTTGAGGTCTTGTAGTCCAGTCTCTCGTGTCCCAGTGTAAAGTGAGATGAGCGGAGGTCTGTATCGCAAAATAGCAACAACGTATAAGTCACAACATATTAATTAGCATGAAAATGCTCGACCATCTCCGTACCATTCTTCACAGATGCAGCCATGATCGAAGGTTTGTGGATCTTAAACTTGTTCTCAAAAGCGCTCTTGGCTTCCGAGATGTATTCCACTTCATCATCGTAGGACATACCACGAGTCGGTCGTGGTCCTGTTCGAGCTCGAATCTCATTTCGTAGTCGGATAGTTTCCTCTACAGCTTTCTTGTCCCATTGAGTAGCTAATTGTGTTGACGAGACGTACGGCACAATGTCATTGCCATAGCATGACGATGTACGAGTGAGCAACTCCTTGGCCTCTGCATCTAATTCCCCTCGGTACTTAAGTACTTCTCCTGTTGGGTCTGCAAGTGTGCTAGAAATTGTAAACTCTCGCTTGCTGCCAGGCTCCCCCCACTGGACGTGGCATTCTCTGTTGATATTTTCATGAGGCTTCTTTGATCTACCAGGAAGCTTCTCACCGACGTGCTGATTCATAGCAGCACTGCTGCTCTGGTACTCTATTTTGTCCGACCCAAACACCACAGACACAACTTGGTGACGCCCTCCAGCCATCGTTTACTTGATTTTTGCACTCGAGCTTTGCCCTTACACAAAAGATAAGTGATGTTGATGCAGCCATTTCCTCCTACTCTACAGAACTCAAGAAATAGCAACACACAGCTTCAAGATCTGGTCGGGCATCAACGGAGTATTATTAGCTAAGCCAAATTTGTGCTGGAAATCCATAAACAGAAGACTTTGCCTGTAATGCGAGAGTCAACTCGATGCTTAGTTGACTTTGGCTTTGCTGAAGTCCATCTCCGGGTGCTGAGCCATGAATTTTTGCAAAACTTCCTGCTTTTGCATATCGTCGCTCGAGGGAAGACCCATCGCCTTCTGACGCTGATCAAACATCATTTTCTCAACAGTTTGGCGGGTATCAGAGTCCAAGTCACCGAGTTTTGAATTCTCGGGCTGCACCTTCTGGGTGTCGATCTCTGCGTCACCTTGAATAATAGTTTTCCACCACTCCATCTGGTTATCCTTCTGCAAGTAAATGCAAATGCGGTTGCCATCTTCCAGCGTCCAGAAGCTGTCGTCCACCTTCACCTTGTTGTACAGAGCTCCGTCTACAAACGTTTCTCCGCCACGTAGACCCACTCGAAGCTTCCCGGCCCGAATGTCAACGTCCACCTGACGGGACTTGGTGCCATTGGGCACAGCGAAGTTTACTTGAGCTTCTTGTAGTGTCTGAGTCCACACATACTTGTCGGTCTGTCCTCCGTTGCCAACTGGTGCTACAGTCACACAACAAGTGGAATATAATATTAGCAGACAATTGTATCAAAAATCCGCATCAATTATCGTACGTGGTCCGTTGTCCTCTTCTTCATCGTCGTCCTTCTTCATTACAGTCTCCGCTTTCTCAGGTGACACCTCCTTGATCTCCGCCACGTTGTCATCCGTGATCTCCTCAAAGCGTGGCGTGCTCTCAGCCTCCTGCTTCTGCTTCTTCTCCAACTCGGCTGCCTTCCGTGCCTCCTCTTTCTTTTTGCGCTTCTCAGCTTCCTGCTGCTTCTTGTTAAATTGGTCCTTCTCGGCTAGTGCCGCCTGCTTGTGTACGCTTTTGAGGATTGTGCTCTCGACCACTTGGGGATCGGCTCCCGTGAAGAAGTCGGTCTTGCGCCGTAGAAAGGAGAACACTGTGTCCAGAAGAGGCTCAATACCGCGCTGTGACTGTGCGATAGTCAGCAGCATGCTGTCGAAGCGATCCGTCTCGCTCATGCTTGTCACTCGCGTCGCTTTGGCTCTGTTTGGGTTTTTAAAATGACCCGTATCCAAGAAACTTACTTGTGTGCAGTTGGTGTGGCACAGACTCAGACGGTTTACATGGGCAACAGAGGTGTGTTTTACTGTATTAAACTGGTTTACCTACGGCGCTGCATGTGCTCGGCCTTGCAGGGCGGGCCAAAAGCACACGTCTACTAGGACTCAGGTACCTCTCTGCTTAGCCCAAAGTGAGGCCGATGCCGAACTTGTGGGCGTCGCCATCGAAATTCTTGACGTCAACGTGGGCGCTCGTGGTCAGCGCCAGGAACGGGCGAATCTTCTGCACTAGGGCAAGGGACACGTGTCCGTCCGACTCGACCTTGCCAGCGTACGTGGTGAGTTTGTCGGCGATGTAGCGGCCGCCCACGCCGAGCGTGTTCTGGCCCGACTTGAGGTCGTAGTTGAAGAGTGCAGAGTAAACGGTGTCGTGGGACAGGTGGTGGTGGAACGAACCCGAGAGTGCGTTGAATTTCTTCTTGGTCTGCAGAGTGGCCGTAAAGTCGTTGCCGCGGTAGCTCAGAGCCACGTTGTGGTCCACAACAGCCGACTTGTTGTAGTTGAAGGCGGCCTGGGCGCCAACCAGCACGTTGTCGAAGCTGTACACAGCAGCCTTGTGAACAATGTTGGAGCCAACATCGAGCGAGCCGTTCACAGAGTAGTTGTGCTGCTGGTACTCCCAGCCAAAGACGCCGACGCGCTTGGCGTGGACATTCTTGGCGAGCGAGCCGTCCTCGACCTTGGCCGTGAGCTTGAGGCCCTTTGTGAAGACGTTAGGAAGCTCAGCCTCCGAGACGAGTCGGCCGTGCGTAGTCACTTGCAGCTTCTTGAACACGACGCCGCTGCTCTCGTGCGTAAAGGAGCCTGAAAGCTTAGCTAGGATGGCCTTGTTGCTGGCCATGTCACCCTCGGTTGTGAACGAGACGCCATTAGACGCCTTGGTCTTGATCTTCAGCTTGCGAGAGAAGTCGTAGTCATCACGCAGGACATTCTCCGCGGTCTTGGCCAGATCCTTGTACAGCACAACCATCTTCTTTTGTGTCGGGAGGGAAGAGCTTCTACTTGCTGATCTTTTTCGCGAATGGCACCAGCTTTGGAAAAGGGGGTGGTTGAATCTTGGTCAGTGGACCGACGTCGGTCTATAGAGGATTTGAATTGATTGCAGGTATAGTTGAGGATAGACAAAAGTACAAATTGCAAGATTTTTCATTGATCGGATAGGACGGGGTATATGTTTAGGATCAATGGGCCGAAAAAACATTGTCCAGAGGCGAGTGGCTGCAAGGCTCTACCTGGAGCGAGGTTCGTATTGCCATCGTTGGTGCGTGTTGCTACAGAAGGCAAATGGACCAACAGAAGCCTCGACCTTCTTGCACCTGCCTACTACAGTACGGAAGAGCATGGTCTCCAATACCGCGCCTCCTCGGTCCGCTGCATCATTCGGCAACCCGAAACACGCCATGCCACGTAGAGAATACGGTCACCATCTGTTTATTTGCTGCCCGACGACGTCATTGCGCGCGGCAGTCCACGATGGCGGTGCCATGCACAAATTGCTGCACAACATATTTTAATGTCATTGTCATGGGAGATTTGAAAGAATGACATGTGACTTTACCGTCTGATTCTTCATAAGTACGAACTCAAAATACGCTATACCTGTAAGAAGTGATACCGCATTGACATCAGTTGTCGAAGGGAGAGGGGGGAGATTTTTGTTGGAAGGCAGGTGCTGTACCGGCAATTTTGTGCGGCTCGCGTTTCATTCCCGAAGCTTCCGATCACGCAGAAGAGACCAAACAAATAGCAATTATGGTGGTGCTGTACAAGGATTTGGCTAAGACCGCAGAGAACGTCCTTCGTGATGACTACGACTTCTCTCGTAAACTCAAGATCAAGAGCAAGGCGTCTAACGGCGTCTCGTTCACGACTGAAGGTGCTCTGAGCAACAACAAGTCGATCCTTGCGAAGGTCTCGGGTGGCTTCACGCACAACGCTAGCGGTGTCGTCTTCAAGAAGTTGCAGATTACCACCCAGGGCCGTCTGGTGACGGAGGCTGAGCTTCCTAACGTTCTGACAGAGGGCCTTAAGCTCACGTTCAAGCTTGAGGACGGCTCTGTCGCCAAGAACACGAACGCCAGGCAGGTGGGCGTGCTAGGTGCCGAGTTCAAGCAGTCGAACCTGGCGGTCAACTCGGAGGCCGACTTCGTGACCAACACCGTCTCGGCTGCCGCTGTTCTCTCCCAGGGCGGCTTCGCTGTTGGTGGCCAGACCGCCTTTAACGTGGACAAGTCGGCCATTGTGCAGCACAATGTGGGCGCCAGCTACACGGGCGGTGACTTCGTCACGTCGCTCGTAACCAAGAAGAATTTTGCTGCCCTACAGGCCTCGTTCCACCACCACCTGTCGCACAACACTGTGTACGCGGCTGTGCTGGACTACGACCTCAAGTCGGCCTCCAACACGCTCGTCGTGGGCGGACGGTACAAGGCCGACGCCGACACCACGTACTGCGGTAAGATTGATTCGGAGGGCTTCCTCTCCCTGGCCTCCATCCAGAAGGTGCGTCCGTACGTGACGCTCACCAGCAGCGTGCACGTGGATGCCAAGAACTTCGAGGGTGACTCGCACAAGTTCGGCCTGGGCCTCACGCTTGGTTAAGGATTCGATCTTTTCCCCACTAGCCGAACCGACCATTGTCTAGCAGAGAGATGCGTTTAAAGGCGTCTTCGGCACAGAGAATCGGGGGGAGAGGCGAGAGAAGAGAAAGAGAGACATTAAGCAAAAACAGAGCACGTTTCTTGTGGAGTACTTAATTGTTGAAGAAGTCTGTAGTCACCTGGAGTTTGTACATGTTCGGTAACTGGTCAGTTGTGCAGGCTCTTTCTTCTTCGCCTATTGCAGGGCAAGACCTTACTGATGTTCTTGGATCCAGAACTGAACCACAGTAATTGAAGTGAGCAACCGAGCCAGCTTCAACATGAAGACCATCTGATAAGCTTAGTTTGTATTTTCTCTGCCTAAAGAGGATACCGGTATTGCCTTCTCTACGCTTTGGCTCGAGCTTCGACGTTCGAGCGTCGCTGCTTGCCAACGCGCTCAAGATAGTCCACAAAAGTGAGTTCGTCGCTATCACCAAAAAGTTGCTTCATGCGCATTTCAAGCTGCGACTGGCCGTAGCGCGCAAACAGGATGGCCATCGTGTCGTCCGCTGTGATGACTCCACAGTTTTTCTTGTCGTACGTCATGAACTGGACGACGTTAAAGAGGTTGGCGGGCTCGAGCTCCGTCCTGTCCAGCAGATTGCGGTTAAACATGGCTCGCAGCTCCTCCCAATCCACGACGCCATCCAAATTCTCGTCGGCCTCCCAAATCATATCGCTGATCTCTTTCTTCGAACACACTTTGCCTAGTGCCTTAATAGCCTCGTACAAGTCTTCGTTCTTGATCATACGGCTGTGACTATTGCTGTTCTGAACAGCAGCTTGATCAGCTGAGACCTTGTCTAGAGTCTGGTCGACTCTGCGTAGCTCGTCCTCGATCTCCTCGCGTGTCATTTTGGCTCCTTTCTCGTTAAGCAGTGCAGACACTTCCGGGTTGGTCCGGCTGGACTCCAAGCGCTGCCGTCGGTCCTTACACTCGTTAATCGTATGAGCAATTCGCTTCTTCTGGCGGTAAGAGCTCAGATGGTCGAACACCCGTCGCAGCTCGCGCTCTTCTTGGGCGATCATTCCCTTGGCGTCATCGTTCGCAGACATCATCCTTACTTCTTGTCGCTAGATCAATTCTGGTAAGTTGACAAATATAAACGAATGTCAGCCAAATATAATGCTAAATTTACCGATTCAGCAATTATGAGGATAGCACGGCGCAAAGCGAAACACAAGTTGGGGTGGTTGTCCTGCATTCGGTCTCTATTTACGCGTCATCAGCGTCTTCCACGAGTCTCGACACCATGACATCGATTTCACTGGGAGACATTGTCTCCGAGTTCATGATGGCATTCGAAATAATCGTAATGTTCTTGGTGGTCTTTGCATTCACCCATACGACGCCATTGACGCCGACAGCCACCTCGAAAGCAAGTTTCTTGCTTAACGACGCTAGTACCTGGCACTCTTCACGCAGCAACGATTTGGCTAAAGCGATTGACGTCCTGAAAACATAACCATCGCTCAGTTCACCATAGATCGCCAGGCCAGTCATCCAGTCCTTCTTGGTAACACTTGGAGGAGCTGAAAAGTAACAGCAAACAGTGTTAATCTACGCCACAATCATACCAAAAAGCGCTAAAAGTGAGTCGCACCTTCACACGTGATTTCAGGCTCTACGTCAGGGTTTGTCTTGCTGACACGAGCATACACCAGCGACCCGAGACCGAGACTTGGGCGGTTTCTCTTGGTCGCGCCATCAAACGCCAGTGAGCTTAGCATGGCGCTAGCACTAAGCAAGTGCAACAATGGAGGTGTTAGCAGCATTTGCGTTTAGCTGGAGAAGAGAGTCACGTACGCAGCTCCAATGTTCACCCGATAAAACTCAGCGTTGCGGTCCGTCACGATGCCAATGACACCGTCGTCCATAAACGCACCATACTACGCATTAAGAAACATATCCCACCGATTAGTACAATTCATTTGGAAAATAGCTAATGAAATTTTTTCGTACGCGCTTGTGGTTGAACTCGACCCAGTAGCGATTGGCTGGACGGTAGCGGAGGACGCCGGCGTTCGTGCACACGATCCGCCCATCCGGAAGCTGCTTCAGTCCAGCACCTACCCATATATTAGCGTATACATCGTCAATCAGTACCTCTAGGCTCCATATTTCTCCTCTATTCTACCCAGAGTTTGTACAGAAATGCAAAATCCTGAGGACAAGGTACCGAGTTTGACACGGCGTGTGGTTTTGGTGAGAGTAGCAGTGACGTCGTCACCTGGCAAGACGATGACCGACGAGAAGAGAAAGTCTACGGAGCGCTGAGCGTCTTCTAGGAAACTGTTGGCGTCGGCATCCGCCGCGTCCTCCTCAGCCTTGCGCTTGTTCTGGTGCGCCATCTCGAATAATGTGCTTAGGTAAGTGAAACAAGTACATTCTACTAAGTACGATATACAAGTGGCACTGGTTGGTAGGGCACGAACATGGCGTCTAGCAGAGTAAAGCTGCTTAGCTTTCATCTCCTACAAGTACTGAATAAGTCAATGGAATGGCTACAGTCATTGCTAGGAGCGACTAGCACCAACCATTTTCTCATACTTCCTTCTTCGAAGTTGCTGCAGCTCGGATCTGTTATATATGCAGCCTCAACACATGCGCCTCTAGAATCACCAACACCGCGCTCAAACGAAGTCCCTTTAACTTAGAAAGAAAAATGATCTGTCGTATCTTGTGCGAATAAATTCTAATTCCAACGAATTTACCTTGTCGCCTCCTTCACCGGCGGCAACTTCGCCACCACGCGCGATAAACTGCTGCCGTTTCTCCACATATTAGCCCTTTACTCCTTCCTACTAGAGAAATACTCAGCTACACGTATCTATTACGGGCGACCACGTCCCCGGCCGCGACCTCGACCACGCCCACGTCCGCTTCCCGGCGGAGCGCCAGCCTTCACCTTCTCGCGCGGGGTGTCGTCGATCAGCAGCGTGTCCAGATTGAGCGAGTCCGGCAATATATAGTAGCGGATGTTGTTGCCACGAATACTGAGCGAGTCCAAATTCACGGGGTTTTTGCCCTTCACAGTCATCTTGACTGCTTTGAGGTGTGTATTCATGCTGATGTCGACGCCTGCAGTAACGTAAAACAGGGCTCCCCCAGCGTAAGTATTCGTAAATAACGATTAGTAACAGAGCTGCAGAGGGGAACTAGCCGCACCAGTGATCGTCCCGTGCACGATCGTTCCATTCTTGAGCTCGATTGTGACCGTCTCATTGGAAAGTTTCATCAAGAATCTGCACGCAAACATGTGAGTCAAAAGGGAGAGTTCAACGGTGAAACACACGTGTAGGCAGCGGCGCTGACCACTTCGGAGATCCCGCACCAGTGGCGTCACACGTACCTCACGAGCTTCATGGCGTCTACTACACTGCTCGCCAACACTCCAGATTTGGAAATGGCGTACAAACACCAATGTCTCAATGTCTGGATAAACAAATAAAAAAAGGTCTAAACCATACTTTCATTTTTGGGGGTCCGAATTAATAATACCACGGGGAATATAATATATAATATTATTATAAAATTTCCATGAAATAACTGATGGCTGAGACCTGGTGAAAGACTAGGGTGGTGGTCGCAGAAGAAATTCGAACGCCAAATACGGATGCGGGCCATGATAGCAGGCGCCGTTAATGACCAACAGGCGAAGATCCTGTTGGATACGGGGGCAAACGTCTCCGCAGTGAGTGAACACTTCGCTAGACGACTGCGACTAAGGCGAACAGCCAGTATTGAATTACAGATCAATGTCCAAGGAATCGGAAAGGAGAAAGCGTCTACGACAGCAAGGACGTCAGTCAAAGTGACGCTCGACTGGCAAGTGGTTTACGAGTTCGTGGTGTGGATATTGCTTCATCATGCGTATTAACAAGCTGTGGTTGGCTAAATACATATATACCCAATAGAAAAGCTTCAAGACATCTTACTCCATAAGGTTACTTATTAAGTACAAAACAGGACACACATAATGCCGAGGGATGTGACTGGAGCAGAGGACGCGTGGCCTTTGGCCCGCCTTAAATGTCCTCACTTCTAAACTGACGGCTAATTTTATAGTCTAACATTTCAGATACGAACTAAGGCGTATAATGGTGAAGGGGAACAATAGGAGTACCCAAGTCCTGGGCCTGGAAAGGTTTAATGGGGAGGATATACACATGTGGAGAGATAAGGTAATCACCCACATAGAAACACTGGACCAAAAGTACCAGCGTGGGTTGTTGGAAAAGGACCAACCTGAGGCTATGGTTGTCATGATGGACTTCCTAGACGGTACGCCCGAAAAACCCGAGATTTCGGTGTGTGAGGGATTAACCCAGGAGGAGGCAAAGGCTCAACGCTGGCGTCATCAACACTGGACTAGGGCTCGGACAGAGCTTCTGAACCTGTTCAACCAAGCGTTACCTAACGTCTTTTTGTGTGGGTTGTCAGATCAAGTGTCCAAGATGAACCCGTGTGACATCTGGAAGGAGCTCGAGCAAAAGTACGGGCTTGGGGATGCTGGTGGCATAATCGAGCTACGTAAGCAGTGGGAGCGCCTTACCACGTCAAACTGGCAAAATCTGGGACATCTGTTTGCCCAGTTGAAGAAGCTGCGCAACGACATCAACCGAAAGATGAAGGGTTTGGTCGGCCAGGATATGATTACGGAGGCTTGGCTGTGCATGGAAGTGCTCTCCATCCTCCCGAGTGAGTTTTGGGGATCTTCTGTCAGCATGACGGAGGAATGGTTCAAGATTGAAAACGTTGAAGTGAGTCTTCGTCGCGTCTTTGGTGACCGCTCAAGAAAGGAGATCACTATGCTAACGGAAAAGAGGCGTCCAATGCAGATCAACGTGGCGAAGAAGTTTACGGGGAAGAAGAGAACCCATGAAGAAACTGCTGAGCCGCCGGCTCGTGAGTGCTTCTACTGTTTCGAAGGAGGTCACTGGAAGAAGGATTGCCAAGTGTTGGCTGCGGATCGCGACCCAAAGCGA
>JAIKVB010000048.1:0-54150 GCA_024679045.1 Phytophthora brassicae | reverse complement strand
CAATCATTTGCGGCTATCTAGGGGTGGACAGGGCAGCACCATACAATCTTCTATATTAAAAGAAGCTGTCAGTGATAGCGTAAAATAGGCCGTTCTTGTAAGCGATTTCCGGTAACGGAGGGGTTAAGCTTACACGCAATGGGACGTTGGACAGCGGACTCGTTACTTCATGCAGTGCAGGTTATCGACTGCAATAATCTCGTAAAAACTACACTACTTTCTGGCGTCCCGAAGAATGTAATTAACAAACGACAGAGACACACTAAAGACGACAAAACTCTCCGATTAAAGCGACGTACGCGCCAGTTTGGTTAGGTAGCTACATTCCGAAATGAAGCTGCGAAGGTCGACTCTAACACGCTCGGTGCGATGACTTAAAATCGCCACTCACATCTTCTGTCTCAGGTCTCGGCCACGCAGACGCTTGAATTGTCTTGACGGTGTCAAAGGATGGGGATTAATGCGGTGTGTCTACAGCAACAGACTGTACTCGAGACGGTTGCGACGCGCCTGCCACGACTTGGCGGCCACCACATTGACAACCACCACGACAGCGACGAGTCCGGCCAACATTACAGGGTTCATGTTCTGCGCAAAGTCCTTGGCAACGACGTACGGAGCGAGAATCACGTCGGTGAAAGTCATTTTTTACTTGTAATTGCGCTATCCAGTTACGAAATGAGTTGAGCAAGAGATCCTTGGGCCAATACGAAATCCCCTTCTGATTCGCTGCTTGCGTACCCACATATTTCACCCACATTTAAAAATTGGGTTTAATGACAAAAAATGCAAGTACTGGGATAAATGGAACCTAATCTCCTTTATTGGTCGGATTTATCCACTACTGCAACCGACTCGATGGTATCAAAAAGTATCCATTCTTATCCGACGAACGATACATTCAGTGAATCCTCTCTAGCTCTTCAAAACTATTGCCTCATCCTTCCGCTCAGGTCAAGGCTATGCTGCGTTGCCTCTTGTCTATAGCAGAGGCGTGTAATGACGACGAGCATGGCGCTGTCCCCACGAACGAGCAGCCACGACGTTCACCACCACCACACCGACACCAAAGAAGGCGTAGAACAAACCATGAGAATTACCGTCAGTCGACGCAGTCTGTTGCACACTGGACAGAGATGTAGTCATCAAGTTAACCACATTGGGAGATTCAGCAGACACGAGCGCAAATTCTGGTTCGTCTGAGAGCAGCGACGCGACCGTCTCAATCGAATAATACACTGGGTATTTGGACGGCACAGCGACAGGCTCGAAGATCAGCACCTTGTTTACCGCTGCGGGGTAGACAATGGAGTTTGGTTCACGCCAGAACCACCAGCCTTTAATCTTAACATCAGCAGGCGTCGCGTTTACGTACCCCACCTTGCCCCACACTGACGTGGACACTGTAAGCCTGTCAGTCACTTGAACGAGCATCTCTCCGTTGCCCCACACGTCCACTTCTGACTTGCGTGCTACAATCGAGCCAGCAAGAAGCTGACCAGGACCAGACAACCTCAGGGATTCCTTGTCAACTGAACCGGTCGTTGCAAAGCTAGCAGTACCAGAGCCGAACACCGACGCCTCGAGCTTCTTAGCCTCTAAGTTGCTCGTATCAACCACAATATTGCCGGCGCCGGAAAGCGTCGTCTTCACTCCATAAGCAGTTAGAGAGTTGGTGACAAGTGCGACGGCGCCACTGCCAGCGACTTCCACGCCAAAGACGCTTTCCAGAGACACTGAGGGGATCTGCAGCTGCACTCGACCGTTGCCCGTCACTTCCACCTCCAACGAAGCTAATGTAGCGTTAGTACTAGACTCCAAGTACACATTGGCGTCGCCCGCAGACGCAATTCTCACGTCCGCCTCGGCGTCGTCGAGCGTCACCACGTCGTCGTTTAGCACCACATCACCCGAGAACGCAGAGGTCACGCGACGCAGCAGATTCTTCTCAAACACGTAGATCTGCGTCAGCACAAAGCCTTCGCCGTACGCGTTCTCGTTCTTCAGGTGCAGCTTAAGTCCGTCGTTGCGACGAGGATGCAGAGGAGTTGCTTCAATCATATTCAGCAGCTCCGTCGAGTTACCCGTGACCACAATCTTAGCGACTACTGTCTCCTCGCCCTGTTGTTCCTCCTCATCTTCTTCGTGGTGGCGGTGGTGTTTGCGCAACATGATGGTCGGGATTTCGATCGTTTCGCCCGTGAGGCTGCTGTCGTTCCAGTCCGAGCCGGAGCCGGCAAATGAACCCGCAGGAGCGACACCAGGCACAGAACCAGGAACGACACCCGGGGTCACACCAGGGACGACGCCAGGGACGACACCAGGCACGACGCCAGGAACAACACCGGGGCCCTCCGAAGAAGGTGCATCCGTACCAGGTTCGTGTGTGGCGGGGGCGCTCGTGGCCGGAAGCAGGGAAGGGTCCAGCTCCACGAAGACGCGACCAGGGACGGCCAGGTAGAGCTGCTCCAGTTGCGCGAAACTGGAGACGGTCCAGGAGCGCTGCAGAGGCTGGTGCTCGCCCACGATGTCCTCAGGAGGCGTCACATCGGACGCTTCGAACGTCCACGAGTGAGCGGCTCCGAAGGCCAGTGCCATCGCTGTTGCACATGCTGAGAGCTTCATTTTGCACTGCTTTTCTTCTCTATCTCTTCTCTGATGGCCACTCGATGGCAAACTCAAAAGTGAAGCACGAAGATCCTGAGTTTTTCCATTCCACCCCCTGCGACAAGCCAATGCAAACCCACCTTTACGATTCGATAGATGTTTAACGTTTATATTGCTGGATGAAGAATTATTTAGATATTTGTATGTCCCGGGACCTCGAAAAGAATACATCTCTCTATTCTAATATCGCGGCATGCCGTTCAAGAGCCTGCAAGATATTTGAGCTGGATAGTTCCGAACTAGCTGATGGAATCAGACATTCGAGTGAGACCCTGACAGCTTATTATTAATAGGCGGTGCGTAAATTTACCCCTGTACCGGTGCTAGCAGAGAGCACTGGTAGTTTATCACCTTGGTAGAAACGATCAGCTTCGCTTAGTACTGTACCAGCCAGCGAGTTCACTTGTTATCCGGACAAGTGACAATAAATCCGGATATCAAAAATCAGGTCCCACCATTAAAACGTTAGAATTATCATAAACACTAGCTTTTCCGGATACGATTTCTGATCGTAGTAGTGCTTTCTTCTCCACCCACCCAGCTCCAAAACATATCCAAACGGATAGACTGGGTATTTGGTCTCGAGGCGACTGCAGGTCAACCGTTTGGAGTCCTGTTTGACCCCTGCCCCAGCTGCTCCGCCGGGCCACAGTATTCAGTAATACATGCATCAACATTTATAGGTGCAGCAGTAACAGTCGTGCAGGACTTGCACAGTGCCGCCGCGCTGCTCACCCAGTGCATTGCAGCATTGCTCAGGTCAGATGGCGGCTTGACGACGTCCTGAAAACAGCCATCTGACCTGAAGAGTGCTACGTCACGCGGTCGAAAGCTTATTCCACCGTACTTTTCCGCCTGTCCGTCCAGAGGAAACTAGAGGCGAGCGAGACTGTTTCGCCACAGACACTTTGATGATGTATACGAGGTCTGATGACTGCCCTATCGAAGTCGACGCTGTCTTCGCCTTTGCGATCTAAAATCTTATTATTAATAAGCACTTCATATCCAATAATGAATGAGTTCATACTTTGACCGAATGCAGCAACATCCTTTCGCCATAAATATGCGTCGTACAAGGCCGGGACAAAAAGAGGATGGGCCAAAGGGTCACTTTGTCGAGATCTTGGGCGAGTCACCGATGGTCTCCAAGCCACACGCTCGCCACAACGAAACTGGACTCTTCTCCTTCATCTTAGTCTGCAACGTTGCTAGTTCGACGCGTTAGGGCGGAAGTGCGTACAATTGCGGCGAAGCAAGCGATCAAGTCTCCCATCAGCATCCCTCTAACCAAAGAAAACGGGAATGACGGGGTACTTATTTAAAGATTTTTGTAAGATATGCACAGGTAAAAAGTGCAAACTTGATAGCCCATCAATATAACAGGTATATTTAATGTAGCGGGTTTCTATAAAGGGGAAGGGGAGACAAGGGGGAGAACGACTGCTGGCAGACAAAAGGGAATATTCGCTCGCGTGCGCACTTCGGCAGCTAACGACCTTCACTCCTCAATCAACCCCAAACATGGCGGACACGGCCGCCGATAACCAGCCGGAGCCGGCGCCGCCCACGGACTCGGCGGCCGACAACTTTGGCGATTTGTTGGCGCAACTTTTGCAGTCGCTGCCCGCTGAAGCCTCGCGGCTCTTCCTCATGTCGCTCAGCGGACTGTCGCCCAGTGAAAGCGGCGAGCTGTGCCGCTATGTGGACCGTCTACGCGACGAGAAGCAGTTCCGCGTGATCAAAGCCATGGCCGAGTCTACCGTGGAAGGCAAGAAGAAGTTTATTTTGAATTTGCGCAAGAAGTTCATCGTGCAGCAGGCCAAGCTGGCTGAGGTGCAGGCTCAAGAGGAGCATAATATGGAATCCCATATTAAACGCAAGCAGGCGCTTAATGGTGAGTTTCTTTTATGTCTTTATTTGTATTCCATGTATTTGACCCTGTTCATCTTCTTACTCTTAGCAGCCAGTCGGGTCAAAATGCTTAACGGGACCGCTAACAAATTTCACTCATTTAATGCCGTGATCGGACCCGATGGGTACGTAAATTTTACTATTTTTCCGCAATTATATTTTATTTTGTGCTAATTTTTAATACTTCTTATTTGTTTAATTTTAGAGAAACTCATGGCCAGAAGCTGATGCCTCAGCACTTAGCAGGAATGCCTAATGCTGACGGAACTGTAGTTGGACGCTCCCTGTCTTCTTCGTCAGTCGTCATCTCCAAGGATGATATTTCGCAGGTGGGGTGTATGCTGAGCAATTCACACATTGCTGACTCGGAGTTGAACTTGCGAGAGCTGGAAATTAACAAGAGGGGCTTCATACCGGGACACAAGATCGCAAACTCTTCCTCACAAGATGACGACGTTTCTGCAGCGAAGCGCGACCGGCCGCAGAGCAGTCGTATGCTTGTAGCTAACGAGCAGAAGCCCACGCAGCGCACACGTTCAGATGCAGGAACGCCAGTCGCTGCCAACGGAGACAACGAAGAGAACTCCCATGGAAACATCGAGTCGTTAGAAGACCCCGATGCTCCGACGACCAAGCGCTGGACGAAGGGACAGGATGCAGCTCTCCGTGAGAGTGTGCGTATCCACGGTGAAAAGAACTGGAAGGCGATTGCCGAGCTGGTGCCTGGACGAAATCACGCTCAGTGTCTTCAGCGTTGGCGTAAAGTACTAAAACCTGGATTGGTGAAAGGTCACTGGTCGTTTGAAGAGGATCAAGTGCTGGAATACTTGGTGACGCAAGGCTGCAACAATTGGGGTCAGATTGCTGAGCGTATCCCAGGACGTACACCCAAGCAGTGCCGTGAACGGTGGAAAAATCATCTGGATCCGGCCATTAATAAGGGTCCTTACACTGAAGAGGAGGATTCGGTTATCCTCACTGCCCAATCACGACTCGGGAACAAATGGTCGCAGATTGCACAGCTTTTAAAGGGACGTACCGAAGACTCAGTGAAGATCCGATGGAAATCACTAAAGCAAAACCCGAGCAAAGCTGCGGCATCGCATGCTCAACACAAGAAGAACCAACAACAAGCGCAGGCTGCTGCAGCTCAGCAGGCGGCTATGGGGTACAATAACTCTGCGATAATGCGTCAGCGACAGATGCAGCTGTTGCAACACCAGCAACACTTGCAAACGCACAACGCAGAAGCTGCGCAACAGCTTGATCAACAACAGCAAATGCAGCAAATGCGTCTTCACGAAAAGCTGATTCAGCAACAAGCACATATGCAGCAGGGTCAGCACATTAGCCATGTTGCAATGCTTACGGAGGACCTAAAGGCAGAGCCGTACCAACAGAATCGTGGGATGTTCATGGGCCATTCTCCAAGTGCCGACCCGAATCTGTATGCTGCGGCTGCTTATGCTCAGCAGCCGTACGCCCCACCGCAGCACTATGAGGGCCAGGAATATGCGACCAATAATGGTTATGACCCGCGGTACTATGAACGTCAGACGTCAAATGGAACTGGTAGCCAAAACGCTTCCCCTGCGCATCAGAGTGAGCAACAGCATGGTGGCGAGACTTGGCTTCCTGCTGCAGTTTCTGCTACAAATGGCGAGATTAACGAGAATCAGCAGCAAGGTCGTCAGCCTCAGCAGCCTGGAGCTAACAACGCGGTCATGTGGGACCCGTATTCGCGACAAGATCCGTCGCAGCTTAGCCCGCTGAGTCTGCAGGTGAGTGAGTTTCTTTTCTAAAGAGTCCGCCGTCGCGTCGAACTGTTTGCTGCTGGAGATGACGCGACTTCGTCTTGTTGAGGCTTAAAAATTAGTTGCTGATTCTGCGTTCGGCCGATTGTTGCAGGCGTTATTGCAAGACCCGTCGCGAACTGGCACGTTGGACCCAAACTTTTACCAGACGGTGGATCATCAGCCAGTGGAGACCGTGACGTACGAATTGGGCGCCTCAAGCTTCACACCGACGATGGCATTTCCACACGCGCTGTAACCTGTTGCAGACAAAAGGTAACTAACTATACGTAGCTTAGTATGTATGAAGAAAGTATAAAAGAAAGTGATCGATTAGAGGTTTCCTCATGCAACACCCACAAGTTGCAGTGAGCCATGAATTATAGCCAATTGAATCAAGTGACCAGCTGGAATTGTAGCACCACTTTTAACCAATCGCAGATCGTAGAGATTTGTCACAGCGACGTACCCTTCCAAAGTCGATTCGTACACGGAAGCCCAGAAAAGAAGGTATAGCAGCTTTCCCCCTCTTCATGGCGGACGCAGATTTGTTCGACGGCTTGCCGCTCGACTACAACTTTCTCGAAGGAAGCGACACGCGGTCCATCAGTTCCATGAACACTCCTGTCCCAAGCTTCGGTGTCTCTGACGATCAAATGCTGCTAGACAGTGACGTACCCAGCTCATCCCCAACTAACATGATGACACCTAAGACTGAGAGTGACGACCTGCTTACGCCTCTCTCCTTCTCTTTTCACCAAAATGGAGCAACGAATAACTACCGAGTGGCACCTCAGCATAAACACAAGCGTGTGCGCTCTAATCCTGACGTTCTACAGGGTTTCAGCATGGCTAATATGGCACCTAGCGTCATCTCCACCCCCATGATGGGATTCTCTCAGCAGCACAACATGATGCCTATAGGTCCTGTTCATGTGGGTCCTCCAGCCCCTCAAGGAGAATCTTTCCAGGAGATGGATGAGTTCTTACAGGAACTTTCATGGTCGGAACTTAATCCTGATCAGCAACAGCAACAAATGGCAGTCATGAACGCAGTAACGATGGAAGACAACGTCGCATCTAGTGGGGGACCTTCCCCAGTGTCCTATCGGTCTCATCGCATTCAAGAGGGTGTAAATGAGCTCAAGATGAAGCGGAAACGTCCAGTGAACCACCATTCAAGACACCACTCGAACCCTGTCGACTTGCTGCATAATTTGGACCAATTCCGCATCTTAGCGCAGCAAACGAAGCAACAGCAACAGGTTCAGCAACTTCAACAGCAAAACATGAACCCAAACCAAGTGTACCCAAATCCGTTCGCTAGCTTTCAAGACCCGACAATGTTCCCACCACCTCCGCAGCCAAACATGCAGCAGTATCAATTCCAAGTGCCGCCTCAAATCGCCAGTGGAGCTGTCCACTCGCTGCATAACCGAGGCTCGTCACTTGGTAGCAATCTGCCGCCCCGTGCAGCCGCTCGTCGACGCGGTATGAATCGCTCGTCGGGACTGTCCGTTGATATGTCCCAAATGAATTTAGGCTTCCTCTCGGTCCCGGAGGAGCCAGGTTCAGTAGATTTCAGTACTGGAATGTCACCGCCTCGACACAGTATGGGCTCCTCAGCCTCCGCAGCAGCCAGGAAGGCCAGTCTCGACGAAGCGAACCGGAAGCTGTACAAGTGCGGACGCTGTGGTCAGCCTAAGGTGGGCCACATTTGTACTATGCCGGACCAGCGCAACAATTGGACGCAAGCAGATTTGGAAGTCACTAAAGGACTTAAAGTCATGCGTGTTAACTGCCACATTATGCCCGTGAAGAGCACGTGGGTTGTTCAGTGTGACGACCACGTACCGCCGCAACTGCAGCCCAAGGCTGAAGTTAAAAGCGAGGATGAAGTCGAAGCAGAACCACTGGGGGTTTAAGCATTGTTGCTGCTCCCCCTTGCATGTGTTGCCCGTATACACCCGCCACGTCGCCATGAAGCGCAGGTTTTCACACTAATAACGATAATATGGACAAAATGATGCCAACTTACGGGATCTTTGCATAAATTGACTGAATATACCGCAAAAATAGTACTAACGGTCATTTTATATTACTACTACGAAGTATTATTATTTTAATGATGAAGGGATTACATTTATTAATAAGAAAACACTATTTACCAATGTACTACGTAGTATTACTACTTACTACATACAAAAATACATAAGCTTACAGAAGTCACGTACCCAAGCTGCAGATGTGATTTCACGTGTCTGCCGAAGCTGTTTGCAGTACATGTACACTGTACCTTTACATAATTACGTAAATCATCGAAAGGAATCCTGGCGCCACCACCTGGCGGCCATTATTAATATCAAGTGGACTGCATCACGCAGCAGCTTTCGCGCCGGCACAGATGATACTGCGGAAACGCTACTTCGTGTCGGACCAAGCTGCCGATCATTGGGGTATCCCAGAAAAGTCTCTTATTGTCGCTGCTTGGCGGACTGTCCACCGCTCCGCTCCACTTTGCGCTAGCGTGGCAGCGCGTATTATACATTAATCTACATGGCAGCGCGTATTACGTTAATCAACCTGTATTTGGCCTCAAGATTAAGGCACGTGTTACTGTGCCCAACTCAAGTGGTCACATAATATTTTAAGCTTCCAGTTAGTATTGGCTGCCCATCACGCCTTTTGCCCATCTTTTTTCAGGACCGATGTCATTGCTCAACTGGCTTTGCTTCACAAAGGCAGTCGCTGCGCTCCTGCGATAAAAAGATTCTAATATCTGGCGAGTACAGTGCTCGGCTCGCCGGAAAGCTCGGTGCTGGGCCCGCCTACGCAAATACCTCGCGGCCCTGCTTCGCGGGCACCCCGCGCGGGTTTGCTGTGACTACGCACGCTCGCAACCGCTCACCTCCGTTGTCCCTTTTATGTGTGTTTTCACCCGCTCATTTCCAGCTGGGTACAGTAACCACTCTCCAAGATTAAAGCAGTTTGCTACTAGACATTATTTTAAGTAATACTTAAGTACATGTATTAAAGAAACGACGATCAGGTACCAATTCTTAGGTCTGCACCCACGTGGGTGTAGCTTTGGTGAGAGCAGAAGCGAGTCATGTATACAGCGAGTTGTCCTGGCCAGTGTCCCGTCGATCGTCCTATCCTCTCTATCCTGTTTTCTGCTATTTTCTCCGTTGTAGTACGTCATTGTATCTACTAATATCCTCATCTCTATATTATTATTAACCGCATAATAATAACAATTTAATCCTATTGATTAGCACAGGTTTATCGCTTTACACAGAGTTTCCCCCTCCACACTGACAAAAACGCCACTTATGGCACCATCTGTCACGCTCCGGAACTGGGCACCGGGCCGAAGTCCGGCTGCCAACAACAGAACTCGTTTCCATCATCATGCGGCGACGGAGACGCGAAAGCCTCGCGCTATTGGCGACGCTGCTTCCCTCGTGCGCGCAAATTCTCATCGCATCGCCGTGTCTCGTATCGGATGGCGAATGTTTTACGCTAAGTCCAGGAGAAGCCAATGCGAACGATTGGCGATTGGCGCTAAACGATGAGAGCATCCTACTAAACGCCGTACAACTTCCGTCTCAAGTGCAAACGCTGCAATTGCAGGGCAACAAGACGCGTGTGGAGTTAAGCGGTCACTGGACGGGGGAACGACTCACTTCGCTGCTATTTATTGGCTTGGAACTACGCAACACGTCGCTGTCTACACTGCCGCCTTCGCTCACTCAGCTGCAAATTGTGGACTGTGTACTGGACCAAATGCCACTTAATTGGCTACTAAATCTGCCACAATTAAAGAATTTTGTATGGACGCTTAATACAGTGATGGATAAGACGTTGCTGGATGTGAATGACAAGCAGTTGGAGACTCTCAAAGCGCTGACTGGAAATTCAGTTAAATACGAGAAATTGCCGTCTCAAGAGCAAGAGAAACAGTGTAAAGGCAGTGTCCACAGTTTAAACGACTGGTTTGTATGTGTCGTTTCTGAGCCTCCAATTAGAAGGTTACAATTAAGCTCCAAGATGGCAGAAGAAGGTTCCAAGACGGAAGATGAAGATTCGAGTACTCTTGTGCTTTTAAGTTTGGGCCTTCCATTTCTTTATTTTCTATACAAAGTTGGATTGGCTATTTTCTTCATAGTAACATACAAAAAGACACATGGAGACAACAATCATCATCAAGACAATACGAAGAGTGAGGAAGTGGATACAACCAATGATAGTGATACTGGTCGTCCTACAACCAACGAATCCAGTACTTCTCCTCCTTCTTCTCCTTCTCCACGACCACATCGAAGACAAGAGAAAAAACCACTTTTTACCAGTAATAACGCCGACTTTTGGGTGGAAGAAGACTTGCAGACATGGCGTCTGGATTTCCAACGTCTTGAACTGCTCAAGTGTCTCAATCTTCTTCCTACTGAAAAGCGACAAACATTAAGGAAACAAAGTGTTTCCAGTGTCATGAATCCGCGGGAAATCTGGTTAGCATCCTATACAGGAGATCAGTTACCGACCGCAGCGGTATCAGGAAATACCGGTATTTTGGTTGTGGCAAAGTTTTTACCACTTAAAGAGGACCAATCAACCAATGGCGAGAGAGATAAACTTAAAGGGGAGTTAAAACGTCAAGCCATGTTTTCACATCCGCAAATTTGCGCCTTTATTGGCGTCATGTGGTCTCGTGAGACAAATCTGGTAGCTCTGACTGAGTATATGGCGCAAGGTGATCTTCGCCAATGGCTACATCGTACTGCAACTCGTCAAGCTGGCAAATGGTCGGTACTCAAAGTTCAAATCTTATTGGATGTTACCAGAGCGCTATTATATTTGCACTCGATGCATCCACGTCTGGTACATGGGAACTGTAATTCGCGCAACGTTGTTTTAAACACTTTGTTGCGCGCCAAACTGAGTGATTTTGGCGTGGATGGGTGGTCCGAAGGCCTCACTGAACGAGATCTCATGTCGTATAGCGCTGTTGGATCAGGTCGATGGATTTCACCTGAAGCAATTATGGGGCGGGATACAAGTGCTTCGTATCCGGATGCTACTGACGTGTATTCATTTGGTATTTTGATTGCTGAAATGGATTCCCATGAATTACCGTTTTCGGATTTAATGCAAGCAAATCGATCTGCTGTACCAGAAACGGATATTCTTCAGTTAATTGCTAGAGGTGCATTAACTCCTACTTTATCTCCGTCATGTCCGAAAAGCATTGTGAAACTCGTGAGTGCGTGTACCAGTTACAAACCCAAGTATCGACCTAGTAGCACACAAGTGCAACAGGATTTATTGCGTATTCTTGAAGACTTTCGCGAGTTTGAGAGCCAAACGACAGCCACGATCTCGATTGGTGCACCGAGTTCCCATCGACCTTCGAATTTGGTCTAAAGCTGTGTTTTACGGAAGCTATAATATGAGCACTGCCTGTTGCAATTTTTTTGCGCAAATTTTGTGGTTGTTGTAAGTGTTATTAAGCGTACTTTCGGTGGTTGTTTGCGGCGCCCTAGGAATTACTTTAGTAGTCATTATTTGTCCGTGAATTAGAAAGATACTTGGAACAACAAGCACAAAAGACACGAGGTCGAAGGATATTCGTGGGAGAAAGACGCAAAAGACGCCATCTAAAAGCTGTATCAATATATTCCTAACAGTTTTTAACCGTTATTGTTCCCTGTCGTGCCCATGACGCACGCAAATGCGAAAATCTTCGCCAACCGTTATTTTAGTTTTGCGCTACATAAACATGTGCACGTTGAAGTCATAACTGAGGCTAGTTTTGTAATTTCTTCATATAACGTTCCATAAAATTAAATCCTGGCTCATAATTGAATTTGCCGTTTAAAGCTCAAGTCGCATGTTGTTTAATAATAACGAGGAAGAAATTTTCACTCCAGTCAACGATCCGCCAGATCTCAAGACGCAATGGACACGTAATATTAACACTGTTGAAGATCTCGTACTTAGTCGGAAACACTCTCTTGCTCATGAATTAGCTGAACATTTATCTGGAGCTTCTTCGAATGAAGACGAAGCGTTTGAATACGACGATTTGCCAATGTTGGAGAGTGCACGTCCATCTAGTACTACAGAGTCAGTGATGGTCCCTTTAGCAAACGATGAGTCTATAGACCGTCTTAGTGATACTATACCTGAAGGTGAGCTCCATATGTGGGTCTATGAAGCTCGACAGCTCTCTGGTTGGAAGAATGACGCAGATACCGGTAAGGAACATGGACTTCGTGTACGTTGTAGTTTACTAGGAGCTGTACAACAATCGCCTTGTAGTTTAACTGGCAAGAAGAATAATCCTGTCTGGCGTCATACTGAGTCTGGAGCACGTGATGGGATGGGCGGCCACTTTGCGTGGGCTTTAAAGCAACCAGAAGAAGCAACTGGAGATGGAATTAGTGGGGAAATGGAAGCGAATGACTGCAACTTGAACATTGATGTTGTATGTGGAGATTATATTGTAGGGTCTGCTAGTGTTGAATTGGAAGATTTCTTACTATCATCTAGAGCTGCTGCATTTCAAGAGAACGATGCAAATGGCGCACAAATCATTCGATTAAGTCCGCATTGGTTGCCACTTACAGGAACTGATGCTGGTTTACTGCAACTTTCACTTGAATTTGTGCCACACAAACCACAAGAAAATGAGCGGGAAAAACGTTTTGAACCTCGAGAAATTGTACAAAAGTGTCAAATTGTCCCGTGGATGGATCAACGACAAGTGAAAGTTTTGCAACAAGATGAAGAAGAGACGAAAGTGATTGTTTCAAGAAGTGGAGGAGTTACAATGTATATTCCTACACAAGGAGACAGTACACCATTAAAACCAAAAGTTCGTAGTCCACCATTCGCGCCAAAATCTTCTTTCGGTCTTGGTTTAGGTGGAGATCAAGAGCAATTAATGGATAAACAACTCTGGGATTTGTACTATTTTGGCATCGCAAATGACGGACCAGAAGACTGCAAAACACCGAGAGATTCCGATGGTTTTGCGAGTTTAGCGTCGTCTGATTTCTCCGATAGACGAACTTCAGTCTTTAGTCGTCAAGCAAGTACTTGTGCTAGTGACGTTTTGGCGTATAATGAACTCATTCAGGACATGGAGAGTGTGATTAAGTCAATGGCAGATGACAGTACGATTTCCAACCAGGAAAGTGTGGAAAATGAAGATAAAAGTGCGATTTCTTCAACTCCCAAGCTTCATCTCAAGCTTCGACGGTTAAGTAAATCATCATTGAATCTCCGACAGCCACTGGATCGTATTCAATCGTTTTGGCAAGAAACAAAAGCTCGAGCAAGTAACAACAACAATTCACCAAAGAAAAGTCCCGTAAATAATGAGTCACTGACTCCTTCGTCATCAAAAGAAGGATTTATCCTGTTTGATCCACACAAATTACCATTACGAGTTCCCTATCAACGTGCAACTTCACGAGATCAAATGATGGAAACTGAACGAGAACGACGTGTGGCAGCTGCTGGTCCACGTCGTCGTTCTCTTCCTGTGAATAGTTTTTCTATGCAACATCGACAAGAAATGCTTTTGCAGCAGCAAAAACGGCCCAAACGTTCAATTCTGAAGCCATTTGAGACTCAAGTACAACCTTCACTATTGGCAAGTGTAGATCCGCCATTATTAAGTCGAGCTCGAAGTGATTCTCTTCATTCGTTGACGGATTTATATCTTCCCAAGACTGGAGATGGCTACAAACTACCTGATACAGTTACTAGTGAGCCACAAGTGACGCAACGTCGTCATTCTGGTAGTTATGTGATGAATACTGCCAAGCCATTGTGTGTGGGGAAACTGATTAACGTGGGGAATGTACCAGGTGTGGTCCGATATATTGGTACAACACGGTTTGCAACTGGTACATGGGTGGGGATTGAACTTTGTGACCAAAAAGGCAAGAACAATGGGACTGTGGATGGAGAAACATATTTTACTTGTGCTTTAAACCATGGAATTTTTATCCGTGCCAGTCGTTTGGATCCCGCTTTACAGTAAAAAAACAGAGAATTTATTAAGGATTTGTGTTTTAGTACACTTTTACTATAGGAAACTGGATATAAAATAATATTGTTTTTAATTTCAATTTGAGTTTAATTTTTATGATTTGCGTCGAAAAAATCCAAGATCTTTTGCTGGAGTCTGCAATTGTTGCATTCGCGCTCGTCGCCAAATTGTCTGTTCGTGTTGCAATATTTCGACAGTGCAAATTGCGTCCCAGATTTGCACTTGATCGCAAACAGATAAATCCAAAGCGGAGAAGAACAAATTCACATCTGCAGGTGACAAATTGAAGGGTTCTAACGCCAAATGAAATTGTTGGCGAGATACGACAAGCGCTTTACGAGTTGCTATTAGTGACGAAGACACATCGACTGATAAAGTTTGACCGAAATTCACCGGAAGATTTGCGCAAAACCGTTTGATCTCTTTACTAGCCGAATGCGGAGATTCTATTTTATTTCGAGACGCTGAGGTATCATCCGTAGTATTTAGACACCCACATACATTCATGTATTCATCCAACGTCATTCGTTCGAAAACATTGCGTTGAAGGCGTCGATCAATATTGAAGAGACTTTCTCTTCTTAATCGCGCAAAAACTTGCGCTAAAGGAATTTGGTGCAAAAGTCCATGCTTGCCAAGTTTGACAAGAATTGCATCGCGCTCACATTGGCGCTTCGTACCTTCAAGTGCAACAACACTGCGAAAATCGGTGTCAGCAGACACACACTTGGATGGAGTTGGTAAACCCATACAAAACACTGTCGAGTGTTTAAAATACGTGATATTAGCCGAATGAGGTCGACGTCGAGCACCTGCCACTTTCTCGCGTACATTTGGGTCTGGAGTGAGCAAATCTCCTGATTTTGGTCCTAATGTACCAATTTGGAAACCTAAACTGGTACCAGCAGATTTTGGCCGAAAAATTGGCTTCTGCTTCCCCTTTTTCGGCTTAGAAGAAGGAATTTCACTCAAGCCAAGTCGATAACCTCGAGAATGTTGTGAAACGTCTTGAATTGGTAATTCATAACGCAAATGTGGGTCTTTTAATCGATCAATTCGCGCTCGTACTTTTGCATAAGTGTCCACAATTTTTGTTACAAAAGTTTCTTGTCGACGAGCAACTCGTGCATCAACTGCAAATGTTTCTTCAGTTTCCTCAATTAACTCGAAATATTCAACAGAACGTAATGGAAACCGCAAAAGTCTGTTGGGAGGAGAACCACCTTCTTTCTCTGGACTATTTAATATGTAGCCATTTGCGGGGAGTTCAGTTGAAGGACTTAAAGGTATTGGAGACTTGAAAGAGGCCGCAGGACACCATGGTTTCTTTTTAGCGTCTTGAACGTTATTTTGCGCAAAACTTTCAGAATGGGTACCAGTCTCAAATTCAACTGAATTGAGTCTTTTTTCGTCATTTTCCCAATATTTCGGAATTTTTTCCGTTGCAAAATCGGACTTTTTCAGCGGATATGCAATGGCTACAGAATCTGGTAATAATACGGAAGCATTTCGGTGGTCTAAAATCCTCTCGCGAATCCCATCACGAGGTTCAAAAGTACGTCCAACACCAGCTCGTGATCCTGTATCAATATTATTATTGTAGCCAAGTCGCCACTCTGTTTTCTGGTTATTCGAAACGCTGGTACCAATTTTCTGCTGGAGTTGGACTATTTCTTGTTTTGCGCTAAGTTTTACGCGATCGCGGCAATCTTTAGCCACCGTCGAGTGCAAATCTTGTAATACTCCGATTTGATCCAATGGCGGTCTAAAATTGAGATGTTCGCGGTGTTTGCAGTCGTTTTGTTCGTCTTCGTACGCACTTTTCTGCTCATTTTCCACTCGACGATCATTTTGCTGAGTAATTCGGAGTAAATCACGTCGAAATCGAGCATCAGTAGGTTGGAGACTCACACTAGGAAGGCGTTTACCTGAAGCTGAATTTACACTGTACAGAACAGCTCTCCGTCGATTCTCTTGACGAGTGCGAACTTGAGTTTGATGATGAGAACTTGAAGCTTCTTCTGACTCAGTTCCAGACCCAAAAGGGGCGAGTTTGGCACGACGAGCTCGTACATGTTGCACCATGAGGAAGTGCAAAAAGAGGTATGGACAGGAATAGTACTACATGTATTCAAAACTGCTATTATTACCCGTTGGTCCTGGACAGGAATAGTACTACTTGAAACTGCTATTATTGCAATTTTGTAGGTTGAAATTGTCCTTGGATCTACAATAATTGTATCTTTTTGTGTGCAATGCATTGTTTGTTTATAGATAAATGGGCCTCTAGATCCATCCGTCTCCTACCTATGGACTATTCTTGGCAATACTGCTCTTGTAGCTGTCGAGTTGTAAGTGTTGAATCGGTACAAAACTTAAGCAGCAACGACACGTGAAGCGCGATCGTCAATAGCTTTCTGTGCGTTTAATCTTGCCTGCTTCATAGCAACAGCAAACGCTGAGGCGGCAAACGCAGCCGTAGGACTTCGCATCGACGTCGTCGCTCTCATGTCGTCTTCTGCTTCGTCATTGGAATTCTTGGGCACTTTGATAGCCAAAGTGGCTACATCCGCTTCCAAGTCTTCCAATTGCATCTTCCCACTATTCATAGGACTGTGACCACGTTCCTTGTCTTCACTCAGTGAACTGCTGCTACTGCTGCTTGTTGCTGTCCATGCTGGACTCTTTGGTGTGGTTTGCTTAGAAACTGTGTAGCGACCATTAATAGGCGACTCAGTTGAAGTTCTGGCTTGCATTCGAGTTGTTCTCGGTTCTCTGATACTTGCAAAGTCATTTTCACTCCGATGGCGATTCAGTAGCGCACGTTCCACAGCCGGCAGCACTTGGATTTTCGTCCCATTCGCATTTGTACCAGACGTTAAAAGTCCAGCAACATCGACAATCCACGCAGTTGGATCGAGACTTGTCAAATTCACATAAATAGCGGGTGCACCACCGTACAATCGTTGGAAAACTTCCCACACTTCAGGAGAAAGTAGTTGATAGTCTGCGTCTTCTTCAGAAATGGCAGCATCACCAGCAAGAACATCATCACGGATGAGACCTGAACGAGGAATGAGTTTACCTCCTACCACGTCCAATAGTGACAAATTGTCAATAGGACCAGGAGCAGAGTCGTCGTTAGTGGACGTAGAGACTGCCACTTCTGTATCAAATCCATAGTCAGGATTGCTACGGCTTGAGTTGGTCGTGGATGCGGAAGCAGTGAACGCCAACCACGACCGCAACCAGCGACTGGAGATGACGAACATACTTTTCTCAGAGCTACCACGACGACGCGACAGTTTCCCAGCCGCCATGACACGTCGCACCTCCGTCAGTCGGTCACGGAAACGTGGTGTTGCAGCTGGAGCGGGCATTGCAGCACTACTGGGTGAGTCACAAGTCATACTTGAAGTTGGGGTAGGATACGTGTGTCGCTTGGTCGGAGCCGCCGGTGTCATGTCGGACTCGACTACCAAGACACGACCATCTCCGACACGTGCCATAGCTTGAAATAAACTGCAGCAGGCGACGCACGCGCGTCGAGGACTCGAGAACTTGTCAGTGAGCGCCACTTGGTCTTGTGAACACGCGCCACACACCAATTCGCCACACACGCGACAATGATGACGACGACGTGAGAGTTTCGTGAACATGGCGAAACACACTTGGCAACACGCACTCTCGTCGTCTTCTCGCCACGCTACTTTGTATTTGGCGCTTTGTCTGGCTGCACGGCGTTGCGTATCCGGTTCAAACCTCTCGGACGCGCGACTGAAAGTCTGGGACATGCGCGTGAATGCACGACCAGGTCGACGACTACACGCTGTCGAGTTTAAAGAACTGGCAAAGTCGGGAACTTTCGCGTCCACTTCAAAGCGGTCGTCTATCTGTTCGTCTTCCGACATTTCCCCGTCAGTGTCCACACGGTCGTCAATAGTTTCCGAGTTATTGGACGAATAGTAAATGGCCATGGGACGTCTACGGTCTCTCGAGAGAATACGACGGTGCGAATGTCGTGGAGGTGGCTGTGAAGCTGCGAAAGACTCCGTTTTGCTGTTCTTGAAGCGCCGGAAGAGCGACGGAGGAAGTTCCGACGAACTGGCGCGTTCCACTCGCGAACGTCGAAGTGATGGCGAGTTGTTCATTTTGTGCTTTGTGTTGCTACGCTAAAAGCAGCTTCTGGTGATATTAATACCGTTAACGACTGCAGCGTCCCTTGCTTTTCGGCGAGAAGTTCGCGCAGCGTGGCGTTTTCGATTATGGCAGAGCAACAGCGGAGTGGGCTTTTTGATGGGACGACGATAATAGGCGGTCCACACTGTAACCTGATCCCCACTATGCGCCAAAAATTCGCCCTCGGAGCTACCGCCCCCTCGCAGACTTACGATGCGACGAGAAAGGAACACTTGGCACTTCTAACAAAGGGAAAGTATGTATTTATAAAGGTTTCTAGAACCTGAACTGTATTTCTTATCCAACAATGTTATAAAACTATAGTGTAAATTATAAAATATGAAAGGTTTGTGATATAAGATAAAATTCCCACTGCGAAATGCTTCACAAATGCCTTTTATCTCATTGAACAGGCGAAGCAACTTCGGGCATGTATGCAAGCACCTGACGCCTGAGGGATACATTATACAGTAGGTTTGGTAGATTTTTACCAGGCGACTACGTGACTGAGTCATCTGGTAGGTCGGAAGACTTTCAGTTTGCTGGCGAGAATTGAGCCGGCTCGACGTCGGTGCGTTCATGGAATTGTGCTCCGCCTTCTAAGGTCAAAACGGTCGACTCCATGGCACCTCAAGTTGCGGTGAAGTTCACTTGACTCAATTATGGCGACCTTAATAACCTTCCAGTACTTGAGGGCATAAATCTCGGCGTGTAATGGCCTGAGGCCAGAGCTAAAGCCTCCGAAATCGTGTGCTGATGTGTTGCGTAAGTAAAAACTCTTGTTATTGCCTCTAAATTCGACTCGTATTTATACTACAAACGACAAATACGCCTTACTTACACCTCTAGAGCACCCCTACCTACTGTTGAGAAAGGGTTAAAGGTGGTCTCGACAGTAACGTCGAAAGAAAAGACTCGGGATAATTTTGGATGTGCCTGGAAGTGAGATTATTTCGGCAATAGGTATTAATAACCTTGACCCAGTTGATGGAGCCTTTCAAAGAGTACAGAGAGTACTGTAGAGGGGATCAATGGACAGTTCAGCAGTTTTTGGTCCGCCCTTGCCATGAAAATCTGCTGGAAAGGCACTTGCTCATAAAACGCTCGTTTGTCTTGGGTCAGGCACAATCATTTTACCGTCAAGTTTGTGAACTTCACGCAATCGCTTCCAGGCGTTTGCAGCCAGCCAAGCTGCGAGGTTCAGAGCGGAACAGGAGCGGGCTATGGGATCGCGGTCTTTTACTTGCATAATCCTTGGCTGTGAATTACATAAGTCGCGTTGACAGGCTGGAATCCATGGCAAAGGACTTTGGCGTGTCTTTATTTGTTACAGAAAGATTAGTGAGAATTATTACTACAGTATAAGGCTTTCTGCAACTTAACACTGACTGGCAGTCATTAACTGCATTGCGGTATGACTTGAAGCTGCCTATTATACTTGAAGTAGTTTACAAGGTCCTGATGCGGTACATGTATTATACATGTATGTAAAGGTTACAAACCTTACCACATATCGCCGCTACATATCCCATCCAACCTATGCGGCCTCTTTAATCAGCTGCCGCCTGCCAAATGCAATGACGCCCATGAAAAATTCAATATTGGATACAACAGTGCACAAATATTTTAAAATTTCCGTATGCATTTATATGTAAGAGCTAAAATAACAAAAATACACGACAAGCAAATAACACTCACTCCAACGTCTTTAGGAAAAACCCATGAACCCTCTTTCCTTCTGTGATCAATGCACTCGTGATCAATGCATCCATTTCACACAATTGCTTGTTCCGTTTACATCTCAAAGGTAAACTCGCTCACAACTGGAAAATGGTCTGACAGATTGTACTGAGGCTGATTGCGCCACTTCCAAGGCGTCGGAGTCGTCAGTGGCTGAACCCAACTCGTTGCAGTCGTCGGCTGACGATGCGTCCGTGAATAAAGAATGTAATCCAACAGTTCTAAACTTCCGTCCGTGCTTAGACCATCAGCAGCCAAAGCATTTACACGCGGGTCGAAGCTGTATTTGCGCAACTGTTTAAACTCTGCAATTGACTCTTTCTTGTCAGAGTCAGAAGCATTTCCCAGTTTCCGCGGACGCACAACAGACGGATCATTAGCCTCAAAGATGTTGAGCATCTCGTCGTACTCCTGATTGGTCTTGTTCAACCAATAGTCAACGTTCAGATCCCCCACAAAGAGCACTGTATCGTTCACCTCATCAATGTCCATAGCTCGCATAAAGTTTGCGACCATATCCATCTGCATTTTGCGCATAGACCGCGATAATGGGTCATTCCAAGCTTGCAAATGGGTCGAAAACACATGCACCAGAAGACCGTCTTTGAGAATTTTGCAGTAAAGCACACCTTTGTCTGCTAGTTTGTCGGCACCAACACAAGCGGCTTCGAAGAGCTTCACGCGCACGCTAAGAATCGGATATTTACTAGCCAATACCACACCTCCATTCAGCATTTTACGTATGTTTGACTTGTTCATACGTTTGTGACCCACTGTAGGCGAGAAGAAAAAGTAGCCAGCTTCCGACATTTTGTCCAGTAAGATATCACGCGCACGATAGTCGAAACACTCGGTCAAGACCCAGATATCACAAGGAGGCAACACGTCAGCAATTAAGCGCGAGCGAGTGTTTTTCTTCGGAGAACAACTCGTAAAAGCGCTCACTTTGCGTGGCATCATCCAGACATTGTACGTTCCCACACTCAATTTTACTTGGCGTTTCTCCAAGTGCGCCAAATACCGCGTAGATTCCTTGGCCATACATTTAAGATCGCCATCTTCACGCAATGGCACAATTGTAGTTGGTGTGGCTTCCGTCGTCAAGTACAGATCGCTGTCCTTGTAATACTCACGTGGACGGATGCCACAAGCGCGACCATTGAACTTGGCTACGAGCGACATGGGCTGTCCCCAACGTAGATACTCATCGCTTGGGGCAATTGGACGACGGTAGTTACTGCCGCTCGCTTGATGACGGACAGGCTCCACTGTCGCCACGTAGTACTTTCCCAATGGATTATTAAACGACATATTGGGTAAGTCCTTCATGAGTTGTTTCTGTCGACGACGGAGTTCCTGACGATCGCGTTGACGGCCACGTTGTTGCTGGAGCGAATCCGTAATGTCCGAGACGATATTCATGTACGACTCAGAGATGGAACGGTAAAAAGCATTCGATCCTGAGCCCTGAACAGCCGATCCTGGGGGACTGGAAGCACGACGACGACCACGACCAGACGATGGTTGTGAAGTGTCAGTAATGTTGACGACTGTAGCTCCAGTAGAATCGTCTCCGTAGGAAAAAGCCGACTGTGTAGTCCGTGGATCATCAATTGCAGCTCGGAACGCTGCAGCCGAAGAGTTGGTCATGTTCAAACTGCGTCGTTGTGTACGGTACTGCATCGTCCGAGAAGATTGTTGTTGTTGGCGACTACGAGGTCGAGGTTTGTTTGAGTGAACGTTGGAGAGATTCGGTAGTTTTCTACCTCGTGGATAATTCATGAGCATGTGCTGCTGATTGTGCGTCTGAATCTGTTCTTGGCTCTGATCCGCCAGTTCTACCATAACGTCAGTTTGGTCATCCAAAACCACCGATTGTTCATTCTGTTGTGCTTCCTCTTCCTCTTCTTCCACCCTCGTTGGATCTGCTACCGTCGCTCTCAATGCTTGTGCTCCTTCAATATTATTGGTATTGGTATTGACAGAAGTTAGTGCCGTAGTAAGAGACTGTGGTCTCGCCCTCTTGATCGCATTTAAATGCACTGCCGATTCCTCCATAGCGAATAAACTCGCTCGAACTTGTCGATGGAAAGCCAAATTGACTGGCGGTTTACTAATCGTCACAGCGCCTCTGTGACTCACGTATTTAATAGCTCGCCCTGTTTCTGCGTGCACTACTACCAATGGTGTGCCGAATTTAATAGGAAGTCCCACACTGGAGAAGACAAGTTGCTGTTTCTTTGGATCAAATTCAAAGAGTCGGAAAGCCATCGAGCCATGCGAAGCCTTCGAACGTCCCATAGGAGAAGCTGGTTCGCCAGCTACGCCACTCGACGTCGTGACGCGACTGGATGTGGCTGTTGAGCCCCGTCCTTTCCCTCTTCCTTCACCACCCAAGAGAGGAACGTGGTCTTGGCCCTCTGCTAAGTCTTCTTCATTGTAAATCTCACTACCGAAGAGCGCAGCGTAACGTTTCCGGAAAAGACCTTTGCGCCATACAAAGAAGCCTGCGAGACCCATGAGCCCACCCGTGACAAGTGTAGAGGCGGCCAGAAGCGTCATCTGCTGATACGTCAGGTTGAATTTGTGTGTGAGAGCGAGTAATTGGCCCTCACAGAGGAAGGCCACGCGGTCTCCATAACAAATGTATTCGTCCATGTCTGTCGTAGCAGGCACTGTTTGTTTATAAGAGAGGTTAAAGAGGAGAGTGTTAGAAGAAGAAGGGTTAAATGAAAAGGAAAGAAGGGTGAAGACGTACTGTCGGTCTTGGAGAGTGGTGGTCGCTGGAGTAGCGGAAGTTCTTCGGTAGTGACGTCCTGAACGTTCGGCATTTGACTGCTTTACGTCGTCACGAAGCTGATGATGGCGTAAACCTTTTCTGTTGTTGGACGAAGATGGCTCTACGATAAGAGCACTGGTTTGGTTTACAGTACACTGTGATCTGAGCGCTGCAGGTTACTTTGGGAACTGAGGGCCGGGCAAGGTACAGTGCTAATGGAGGCGTAAACAGTGTCGCACGCACACACTTTTTAGCAGGGGTGTTGTGGATAAACATACCCTCTTAATATCGATTAGCACAATCTTTGATAATTACACTAGATGTCATCTATCATTACGTACCCTGTCTATACTGATGTAGAAATATGTTTGCCGCTACATCGAATTGGCCGGGATATACTAACAGCGAGAGTCCAAAAACGGGCCAGCGTTCTTCCTATACTTCCACCCAGGGCCGACAATTTGCCGACATATTGTCGGCGACAATGGGTCTCGAGACTCTCGAAGCCCTTGCTTGAGTCACCTTCGTCGCTGGCGGTGGTCGCAGTTGCCCGGGGATACGTTTGCACCGCCATAGAATTCATTAGAGGATCTTCGAAGGAGATGGGTCTCTGTTTCTTTTAAAAACTCGACTAATCTCGAATCTCGCATACTCGCGCTCAGTATGTCGCTCTGAACTTTTTTATTCAAGCACAAATCCGTACAAGTTGAAGGAAAGCACCTACCGGTAAAAGCAAAGCGAAACCCGCAATGGTTGTTGTATTAAATCTTGCTGGGAAGTGCTCCTGCTTCTGTTGCTGCTGTTAATGCTGCCCTACCACCTACCACCTCCGTGGCTGGCTGAGCAATTGTGCCACAATTTGTGGGACCAATGACCACGTAATCATGCCACTGCCCATCCACGCCGCAGCAGCACCAATGGTGTGCCATTTCGCCAGGAAATCCACCGGCACATCTTCGCAGGCCTTTGTATCATGAGATGCCAGTGGCATCATACCACCGTCTACTGGGCGCGATGAGAGCGCCTGATCATCAGTTCACATAGACCTCATCAGACTGATGAGGTCTCTGTGAACTCGATCCGAGGCCGCGACAACTAAAGAGTTTAGAGTGACATTAGGCTGTGGAAGAGCGACGACGGGCGCAACAGGAATGAATCCTTTTGGATCCATGGGTTGGCAGAGATGGCCAGAAGGGATCCATCGAGAAATCGCCACAACGCTTTGCTGCTTGCGCCAACGGCACTCACTCTACTGGTCAGTACGATGCCGTTGGACGCCGAGGTTGCTGTTGCCAAGTCAGCAAAGCCATGTGAAAGCTCAAGCGTTTGCTATTAACCCTTTCACTACCAGACTTTTCTTAGAGGTCCGCAGCGGACCTATAAAGGGTGTACGGTCTAATAACCTCTGCGCTAAGAGTCTTGATGCCACCGCGTCTTGGGCCATGTCGATGCCGGTGTATCCATGATGGATTCCATTAGCCAGCTGCGGATTCTTGCTTGGCTGTCGCAGGACTCCTATAGTAAAGGCTATACATCTATCGCCCAGGCTCAGCGTCTTGCTGCTTGTTTGTCTCTTAAATTAAGGTTAAGAGTCTTAATCGATGTGTCCGCACATTGAAGACGATTCAAAGTACTCCGTCTCAAGTTGCACTGAGAAAAGTCCATACAGTATATTGGTGGGCGCAGCATCAAGCTATGGCTGGTACCGTATTTCGCATGTAGAGAGCTGCAGCTGCTTATGAGCTACACCCTATTATCAACCAATCAGTAAGCATTCTGGGCCATCACCGGAGATCGCATGTAGAGAGTCACACCTATATTTTACCGGTATACCGGTAATGTTTGCCCTAAAGATGAACCACCAGTTTCAATGGCGCGGCAGCGCCCCAAGGGAAGACCAAGTCGCGGAGGTGCAGGCCGACACGCCCAGCAGTACAAGCTCAACGCAGAGTCTGTCCAGAAGAAGCTTGCTGACATCGTAGAGGAAGTTGTCGTTTGACTAAAGACAAAATAGGTATTTTGACTAAAAACAAAATAGGTATTTTGGTCTTTTTTTGGGTGTTACATTTGTTTTGGGGCTGGCTTGGAACTGTTCCCTAAACCTATGACATGTGGGGTAGCTCTCTACATGCGAAATACGGTATACTAAAAGTCACCACTACAGATCCATGTATTACATGTATTACTAAAGCTCATTACATGGGATTTCTTGATGCATTTAAACTCGGATACGTCCACGTCCTCGGCGAAGCGTCCGCCATTTTCTCTCTCATTTAGTAGAACCATGACAACACTTCACCAGTGGCGCCAGCCCAATCAAATGGCGGAGTAGGCGTTGTTGATTCCAGCGTGAAATCTGGAATCTGCTCGCTGAAAATGTCGAAACCCGTTCCTCCAAAGACGTCATTGTTGTTAATTTGCTGCTGCTGTCCACTAGTGACCGCGTTGACCGCGCCGTAGTGTCGCTCGAAGAAGGCTGCGGGCTGCGGCTGAGTGAATTTTGGTAGCGTGTAGTGACTGTACGACTCGGGTGGCCCCAATCGAGCGTAGACATGGAGCTGGTGGCTTAGGAAAGGCTCGTACGGAGCCCAAAGATCGTAACTTCCGACCGAGAGGAGCCAGAGGTCGTCGTGTGAGTAGCGATAGCAGAGTCCTGCAAACCGCAGCTGAAAAGGTTCCGACATGCGAAAGTTGGCGTGTTCGTGTTGACAGCGGCCATTCTGGAAGCAAAAGTGGCAGCAATCGTAGTCGGATAAGCATCGGACGCACGAAAGGATCTGATCTTGACCTACAAACTTGAGAGCACCGCACTCATCGCATTGGCGGGTCATTTTCTGACCCGTCACGAGGTACAAGAGCTCCTTCTTGGAAATTTGGCCGTCGGGACTGCCCCCAAAGCTTAGCAAAAAGTCCACGTAGCTGTCTGCGCAGCCCTGGGCTCTCTGGAAGGCGCGGAACTCGTCCTGTGAAATGCGTCCGTCGCGGTCTGCGTCCATTTGTGCGAAGAGCGTCGCGATGTGCGTGCGCAAGAAAACACCAACGCCATTAGGCAGCTGATCTCGGTCTTCGGGCGAAGGTGCTAGCATCTCCAGCATCTCTTGCGCCGGGACGAACCGGTGGCTGCGTGGATGTACCTCACCACGCACGCCTCGCGGGTAGCACCTCGCGCAAAGAATGTACCCGCCAGCTCGACACTCCAGACACATGAAGCCGCGCTCGTGCTCGCCAATGGGGGCAAAACACGAGTCACAAAAGCCATTGCCAAAGTTAAGATAGCGTACGAGCGCCAGGAAGGCGCGTGCATCCACAACGCCGCGACCGGCCTCGTCATACCGCAAGAAGACACCCTCGACGACCTTGGGCGGGAAATGCGATAACAACTTGCCGATATCTTCGCGCTGGATGCCGCCGCCGCGCGCGAACTCGCGGTACAAATTGGCTGCGATGTCCACGAGCAAACGCTCTTCGTACACGCGCACAAAGTGCTGCAACAGCTGCTCGAGCGTCTGCGCGCTGTTGGCGGGAGCGAGTTGCGGCACGAGCGACGTCTGCAACTGCAAGGGCGGGGAATGGAGCGGTACGGGGACTGCAGCGCCGGACGGGACGCTCATGGAGATGGACAATCGCTGGAGGGCGTTGGTTGAATTTCGACTTGAGCTAAATGGGACAATAGCACTGGTCTATGCGGGACATAGCGCCTGTATATAATATCGACAGTGGGTGAAACTGTGGAAATAAGCTTGTGAAATTAATCATATGTACCGGAATGAGTGGTGTGGTGTGCAAAAGACACGTCGAAGTTGAATTTAGCAAGGTCGGTTACATGTACCGAAGGATCTAACCAAAGAGCCTTCATTATGACAGACAGACACGCTGCTATGTCATGCCTCCTATATGAGCCAATTGAAACGCGTTAAAGAGTCGTGTAAATATCACACTTTACGTTAAGTCCTTCACTGTCGAAACAGAGCTCTTATGTATGCGTAACTAAGGTAATTCAGCTAGAAATGTCGGCTTTATGCGGATCTTTAAAGTATGACAGACACTATTTTTACAAATTGAAGAGCCGGTTTAGGACGGGTGTCAGGGTCTTCAAATCTCGAAAGTTGGAGGTGTCGACAGATAATATATCACCCTGCCTCATCCACTAAACCCTTCCCTGCAGGGATTCACCCTATAGGGCCGAGCGAGATGTCACGACGGTTGGTCCTAGGTTTAAGTCCGCGTGCTCCGCACACGGATCTTGGAGGTGTCGACAGATAATATATCACCCTGCCTCATCCACTAAACCCTTCCCTGCAGGGATTAACCCTATAGGGCCGAGCGAGATGTCACGACGGTTGGACCTAGGTTTAAGTCCGCGTGCTCCGCACACGAATCTATTAATAGGCGTTATTTTGGCTTGCCGAGCTCATTGGACTACACCTCCACCTACATAAAATGAGCAAATACATTCACTCTTGGTCCGCATACAAAGTTAAGATGCCACACCGGCTTTATTAGCTGTACTTTTAGTCACTCTCCTAAAGTATTGCACGCCGACTTCGATGGTGTTCTACTCCCACGCAGCAGATGACGAAATTGCCTAGGTATACCGGTACACTGTCAAGCAAATCTACAGTACCTTACATGTACGGTAGTCTGTCCTGACATTTGGTGCTAAAGTGTTGTAGATTGATTTGAAGTTGACAGGAGGACACACTGTCCACTTTCCCCTCTTAGTACATGTATACAGTCCACTTCAACATTGTTTACTTCCGCGCGTATACGCCCTCAACCGAGAGCCAAGAGTGCCAGGTTCTCACCGCGTGTATGCGCTCGGTAGGTGTCCACAGCTCCAGCTCAGGCGTTCCTGCGGCTGTAGCGACGTCTCGCTCCATCAAGCCGCGCTCCAGCTCCATTTGCACTTCCAGGAACGCTCCAGTGGTCGTAGTCTTTAGCGTCACCACGCTTCGAAACGCTATCAAACGCGTTTGCAAATCGCTGTAGGATAGTGGCCACCAATAGAACTCCACGCGAATCGGGTAGTTATTGCTTGTCCTGTGTTTGCTGTTGTCGACACCTTTGCTGCTGTGTGATTCCAAACGGTACGCTACATAGTCACCACCGAAGCCGTAAGAGGAGCCGCCCATTAAACTCGTCAAGCCATTTGGGGTTATAGGAGCTACACGGACGCGGCCGTCACAAATGAGACGCAGCCACGCACTGGTTTGAACAAGCACTGACGGCACGGCTTGGACCTACACCAATACCACATTAGTACCAGATGAAAGACAGACTGATGTTTGAACCTGGTACGTACATAAAGGGTGTGTAGTGGATCTCCCGAAGCTGCCAGCTTCAAGTGCAGCAATTGAGATAAAGTCAAGCACGAAGTCCACAGGGAAGGCATTGTAAGCTCAGACCTTGCTTGGTCTCTCTGGCTGTCCTTGTGTGCAGTGGTGGATACGCTGCTTGGCTGCAACAACCAGTCGCCTGTCCACTGACGGAGTTGTGCACTTCCCAGGCTCCAAGGACTGGAGTACTGACCTCTCTGTTTGTTTCAAGCACCACAAAAGCCTTGTGAGTATTTAATGTCGACAATATCGATCGATTGAGACTCTGACGAAAAAACGCACCAGGTATCCTTCTCGTACTTGGGCTACAAATCCTCGCCAGCCCACAAAGTTGCAGCGTGTAGTGAATGGGTCGTGAGTCTTGGAGCCTACAGAGCTATTTTCCTTGCTGTCTTCGAGCACAATCGATGGTCGTTGCAGCATTTCCCTTAGACCGGTGCGTAGCTCTTTGAATTCTGGGTCACTGTACACAATACCAAGTACGGCATCGCTCATTTCACGTACACTTCGGATCGCTGTTTGAGTCGCCCGCGGAGACTGCAGAAACACGTTTAACTCGTTCCAGCAGCGTGAAACACACTCCATAAAGGCTGTACGGAACTCCACTCTATCATCATCGTAGCCTCCAGATTCATTGCGCTTCTGGTGTTCAAGTAGCAGCGGATAACACACAGTCAATAAGCTCTGCATCAACTCCACATTAGTCGGTGAAAAGGCCCAAATACAGATTTCACCCAGCACAAGCATCAGCTCGTCCCGCTTTTCGTGCAAAGAAGCTGTTTGGCGCGCTTTTTGAGTTCGACTTCCTGCTGCAACTGCCAACAACAAACGAGCGAGATGAGTCGCTCCACCTGATGCAAATCGCCAATGCTGTGAGATCGCAATTGTAAAAACTACTTCAAGATCAGCCAAGCTTCGGGCACTTTTCGTCGTGACCCGAGACACGAAAAAGTGGATGATTGCAAGGTCCGTGAGTTGCTGAACTTCGCGTCGCTGCTTGTAAGTTTGCTGCTGTTGCTGTTTGAACTGTAGCAAAGCCGCATTCGTAGCGGGTCTAATGGAGTCTCTTTGTGGCGAAGAAATATCTACAGGCCGGGAAGCTTTCAATTCGTACGAAGACGCGCCTTGCAGCTGGTAACCTTGTGCCGTAACTGGCTGCGGAACAGCTTCATCATCGTCATCATCGTCATCATAGTCCTCCACAAACTCCTCTTCATTGGTAGTATCCGTGTTTCGCCAGTGCTGATGGTGCTCAGTTCTGCGCCTCGTACGGTCAAACACGAGTCGCGATTCTTTGGGCTGCATCTGACCAGCCAGCGAAGATCCAGATCGAGCAGCGCCCTCGGGTGTTAACAGTCTGAATCGGAGTCCTTCGCGCTGTTGCAGTCTCCGATAGCGTTCATAAGGGCTTCGTTCCGTTTGACTTTCACTTGAATCTGAACCACAGCGGGATGTAAACGGCTTGTCTGGAGAGCGTCGGGAATCGTATTGACGCTGTTGATTGTACTCTTGAAATGCTCTGGAGATTTGGCTCTGTACAAGACGACGCAGTCCTGAGTCAACAGGATGTGCAGTGTCCGTCGCATAATGAGGCATTAATGAAGCTCCTGTATCCATTCCAACAGCACCAGGGCTAGCTGTCAGTGCAGTGCATGCTTCCAGCGGAGCCCGACGGTAGGATACCACTGTAAATGGTGGAGATGTCACAATGCAGAGCAACTTGAGTCCTCCGTCTTCTCCCGATTCGCGCCGGTGGACCACAGAAGACTCCGTTACATGTCCGTTTGTAGTTGTAATGGAGTCTGATTGTGCTGCGTGGGTCTGATAGAAAACGTAAGCTTTGAGCGCGTGTTTAGTTGCGCGCTGCACCTTATTGGCTCCACTTTCCCAGTGATAATACCACTTGGCGAACGCTTGGCCATTGAGTACAAATGTTGCTGCATCTGAAGGTGTCGTAGAGCTCACTGGCGGCGGAGTCGACTGGCGACCATGCAATTGTTGCGAGTGTTGCTGAGTATCAGCTGCCGTTTGTCTTACCCCCTCAATCCACGAAGCTTCTGGATTCACTTCACTTTGGGAAATACTACGGAGGTAGCGTAGTGAAAAAGTGTTGGCGAAAGGTTGAGGATTATCCACCGTCTCGAAGCGCGAAAACACAAAGACATTAGAGACGTCAAATGGGACTTGAGAGTTTTGGGTTTCCTGCGTCACAGCTTCGGAGATGTCGGACCCGCTATCGAAACGCAATACGACATCGAGCGATGATCCGCAGTAGCTCCTGTCCACATGATGTGGACAACAATGAGGGAAACATCTACGTAGTAGCAACGACATATCCGTTAGATTTTAAATCATCGTTCCCAATTGGTAAACAACTGCACGTACCGCAAAATCTAACGTTTAGATAAAGGCGAGAAGTATAAAAAATATGTTATGCTAAAAAGGTAAAAGGCAAATCAAATTCTACAGCTCGCATATAACTCACGGACCTTAGTACCGCGATTCCTGTTGCTCCTGAGTACATAGAAATCAAATGACACGCCACCACCAACCAAGTCAGACAAGCGAACGATGCACCAACGTCCCTTTGTGTATTTCGGGTCGTCGCTCGACCGGAGGACAATGAGCAGGCATTCTCTACATGTACTTACCGCTTGTATTCGTCCTCGAAGAGCCGAGAATGCGGGCAGTGCGGGCGTATAAAGACGCCCTCGCACGCCGGCAGCGCGTTCGTCATGGTCTGCTATGTTGTCAGCTCTGTTTGAGTAATGGCTGTGTGGATGAGATCCGCGAAGGGAACGGGCGAAGGAGACGTTCCGTTGCGTGAAGCAGGTCCAGCACTCGTGAGACAACCTCGTTGGGCGACCGCCTCGTCGGATTAACTTTCTAAAAGTATATAAAAAGTACTCGAGTCGGGCGTTCAACGCTATCATCGATTATCCTTGCAGATGTGGCCGGTTTCAGGTCGAGAGAACAATTTGCTGACAATTACCGAGCTTATTAATAGCTGTAGGTTGTATAGCTGTGATCTGTAAGTGAAAAGCTGTGGAGGCGTGATGACAGGTTTCTTCCAAATTGTAGGAAGTGGAAACGCTCTTGCTGAGCTCTTGCAGTTTCGGGATGTCGACTTCTTGAAGCTGTACTTGTTGCAACGGATGATGTCTTCGTTCTGTCTCCTTGGCATAAAAATAGTAACTGTTATACCCACTCCAGTTCGATGCACTTCGGTTGGCTTCATTGCTCGCTTAGCGCCAAGAAACAATGAGCCAGCCACTTCTGTCTCAACTACATGTACCAATACTGTACCATACGCCATGATTTGGCAGAAACAAATGCGGATGACTAAGCAAATATTCCAAGATGACGACCGCTACTGTACATGTATTTCGGTCACGTACACTTTTCTAATGTATATTTGAAGGTAGAGGTTTCTCCTGAGTTTAACAAAAAATAGTTTTCTTTTCAGCATTTCCAATTAGTGACCCGAAGTTTGTGTCTTTGTATCCGTCGCTGCCAACTGCTCGGGTGAAGCGATCTCTACCACGATATCCTTCACTCGAGGCACCTGGTGCTTAATCGCGCTCTTGATTTTCTGCTTCCACTCAACAGCAAGATGGAGAGGAGACGTATTGTCGACCACTAAGATCAGATCTACGTGGATATGACGCCCGACCTTTCGACTCCGCAGTTGACGAACTTCAAGTACTTCCCCGTTACTATTTCTAACCACGGAATCGACGGCTTTCTCCAGGCTTCGGATCGTCGAGTCGGGCAGCTTAACGTCGCATAGCTCCTTCACCGAGTCCAAGCCGATCTCCGTACCCATTTTCAAGATGATACCACCCACCGCAATGCCCGCTAGTGGATCAAAGAGCGGGAAACCCGCGAGACTCAGTCCAATGCCGCTCATGGCCACCACACTAGTTACAGCGTCACTACGGTGGTGCCACGCGTTCGCAATCAGGACGCTCGAGTGCACGCGGCGGCCAATACTGATGGTGGTGCGATACAAAGCCTCCTTCGCCGCTACAGACAGCGCCGCAATACCCAATGCGGCCGGATGCATGACCATTCCATGCGCGTGCTTGTGAGACGATTTGGCCAGAGTTTCGACAGCTTCCAGCGCGTGTGGATCCAGACGTTCCACCAATTCCACCACTTGCTTCGGGTCCAGAACCGCCACCGACGCCGGCTCCATCAGCACCAGCAGCGTGTCCAGTGAGTGAGCCATGATACCCAGTGAACCTCCGACCAGCAGCAGAGACACCGACAGAGCGCCCATGGTCTCGTACTTGCCGTATCCGTACGGCTGCTGCTCGTCTGATGGCCGCGCGCAGTACTTGAGCGACACGAGCGTCACAAAGTCGCTCACCAGGTCACTCAATGAGTGCGCGGCGTCAGCAAGTAGACCTGATGAGTGGAACGCCACGCCAGCTGCGCCTTTAAGACCGCTGAGCACCACATTAAGCCACACGCCGACCCACGTGATGCGATCTGCGGCCTTGACGTCCTCCGCGGACAGTTTAAGCCGCAGCTTCATCTCCTCCGCCGTCTCTTCTTCCTCCAGCCCTCCGTGACTGTGGCCATGCCATCGATACGCTGTATTGTGCAATTTAAGCTCCGGCAGCATGGAAACCTTCGACACGACCGTGCGACGCAATCCGTGCAGCTCGCGCCGATCCGCGGACAACAAGAGAACAGTACGATGATGGCCGACCTTGTGGTCGTCTCCATGACAAGTCGCTGTGGCGTAAAGAGGTGTCAGCGCACGTCGACGACTTGGGGATCTGAACAGAGCATCACGAGGGAATGGAAGATCAGTAGGCACGCTTGGAACTTGACAGGGATAGCGACGTTGGATCTACGTACCGGAGCAGCAGCAGGTGTGCGCTCATGGTCGAGCGACTTTTTTTTAAAGTGACGTGGCGACTTGCGAGTTTTACACAAACCCCACAGAGCCTCTGTCAGAGGCGTTGAAGGCACACGCGAAGGAAGCACTGATTGGTCACTTTGATTTTGCCCGAGAGTCACTACCGGTACAGTCATACCTCCATAAATGGACCCCTCTAACTGGTACCGTGATATCTGACAGATTAATCCGACATCGATTTGATTGGCTCAAAGGTATGTTCTACAGTATACCGACTTCCTCAGGATATAGTCTATAACCGCATATAAGTTCTACCAATCACATCACTGTATTTAATTGCGTGTAGGAGTTCCACTTAAAGTTCCGCTACAATCTTTTAAGGACAAAAATACCGATATGTCTGGCCGGTACATCTGACAGGTAAGGGCACCAGTCATTTCCGATGGCCTTCGTCATCCGCCCGAAGCGACGAGCATCTTTTACAGCTCGCGAGAAGCTTGCGTATGTGCGCAGCCTAGAGCAAATCAAGGACATCAGAGAGGTGATCAACGACGCCTTTCCAGACCTTAGCTCCGAAGCCTATGAATCACGGAGGACCCTCCATCCTAAGGTGGGCGCACAACAAGGAAACCCTGGAAAAGAAATGCGCAGTCAAGAAAGATAAAGACAAGAAAAAGGCACACCCGCTTGGAGTAGGTACGAGTCTACCTGCCGAACCTGAAGTCGATTTAGTCAATTGGGTAAATGATCTTCGTAAAGAAGGTGTACCCATTTCGTCTAAAATGCTAGAAGTAGAGGCCAAGGATGTTGCACACGTATACGGTGTTCACGGTTTCAAAGCGTCTTGGCAGTGGAGGCGTGCGTTTAAGGTGCTCCATCAGCTTTCCATGAGGGTAAGAACACGTGCTGGCCAGACTACACCTACCGACTTGGCTGAAATCGCTTTAAAATTTGCTGCGGAGGTTAAGGCGACAATGCTTAATCTGGGTGTTAAAAAGTGTATAACGCGGATCAAACAAGTGCTCTATTATTCTCTATTTGGACAGTTATCTGCAAAATGAACTAATTAATTTTAACATATGAACGTAATGGCGGGACCCCGGGGTCCCATCACAAACCGGTATCACTTTCTTATTTAGGGCTTAACTGTGCTATTGATTGAATGGAGAACTAAACAAACGGAAGAATGGAGGGCGTGATTGCTTCTGTGTTTACAGGCGCTCTTGCGAGGTCGCCCCAAACTTCGTCTTCTTTTCATCTGTTGCCTCCTTCTTCTATCTTCGAGGGAGTTAGTACTCACTTCAGCATTCACTATTGCTTCTAGCACTACAGGATAGTAGCCCAGATAACGCGGCGGGGTGGAGAAATACTTTGGGGACAACGACTTCTTTTTTTCACTGCCAAATACTTTAGAGGATGGCGTGGTAGGCGCACTGAAGCAATTGATTCTCCAACCAGGCCAACATCCAAAATTAAATATATAATTCCCCGAACCGATTTTTTTATGGGGGACACCGGGGTCCCGCCATTACGTTCATATCTTGGTGTTTTAGCCGTCTTTTTTTAATTTCTTCCTACCAGGACTATCAATAATAAGGGTGCCAAAACCTTTTCCTTCGTACCCCATTTGTGGGGCTTGTCCTTGTTGAATTGCCGCGTGGGTTGAACCGAGATCTTGATGTGAGTGTCGCCTCGTCGAAACTGATGACTGGTGGGGCCCTGTACCCGCGCGCAAACGTACGCTGGAGCACATCTACGACGGATCTAATCTTCCATTCTCGGTTGAGCTTGACCTGGGGCGACTTGTTGGAGAAGTGCATGTAGCCAATGATGTGGAAGAACCTGTTCTTGGGCATGAACACGCTGAACCGGCTGCGGGGTAGAGCTCCCAGCTTCTTCACTGACCAATGTGCCGCAACCCCCTTCCGAATTGGAACGAGCATCCGTGCGACCAGCAGACCCACGACTTGTAGCACCTCGTAAGCCTCAATATCACGAACAGAGGAAAGTCGTCGCCGTATCTCTGCCAAATCCTCGACTTCCGCTCCACTTCGACGCTGTTGCGAGCGTATAGCCCGCACCCGAAGGGGAATGGACTGCGTGTGGTAGCGGTTGCTCCCCACGGCAATTTGTCTCCACAGTTTCGGCGGCAGGAAGTAGAATAACAGCGCTAGCGGATCTTCTGCCAGATCAAGCACACTGCTGCTTGGGCCTACGGGGCGTCGTAAAGGTGTGCGTACGTCGGGTCAGGACCAAATTTAGAAGTGTCTACACAAAAACCACAGCAAAAGACAATTATTTTTGTCTAATGTTGTCAACAGCTCCAACTGTTCCAACTCATACCCATTATGTAAATAATTCTAACATACGTACCATATTCCCATCCACTCTCCCGCATCTCGCTCATCAATCGCTTGTTGTTCGCAACGGACGACCAAATTGAATCAGGAAGCTCAGTAAGCTCTTCATCGGAATCCTCGTCACTCAGGTCACCGATATCTCAATCTTCTTCCCAGTCGTCGTCTTCGTCATCGTCCTCGCCTTCTGGCTCGTCACGAAGATCTGGGTCTCCGTCGGAATTGAGGCCCGTGCACTCGTCTGCATCACGATCCATGATGTTTGGGCCCGCATTCACAGTTCTCCCAGGTGTCACGTATGTACCGTCGGCGTCGTCTTCATAACTTTCACTATCACCAGGAGCAGATACCTGGCCACAATCAACGCACATGTTAGATAATATGTTGGATATTGATGAATATCCACGTCTTTCCGACCCGGACTTAAGCGAATTAATACAAATATTAAGATATACGACTACAAATCTTCCGACCTTTATCCAAATATACAAATGCCTAGTGTAAAGTAGGTTTAGAGCGTTTTGATTGGTCGTACTCAGAGGATAGATGTCATCGAAGCACTAAAGCGAGCGCAGCGAGCCAGCCTGTGGTTTGCAGGCCGTGTGCGAAGCACGCGGATGCAAACCCAGGACCTAGCATTAAGATGCTCCTAGGATGTAGGGTTGTATGATAGGCGAGCCGTGCGAGCCGTGCGAGCCACTAGGGTGCTGGGGTTGCGCGAAGCGCATAGTTAGGGTACAGTTTATACGTGACCCCCCTCCATTTACTCGCTTAAGTACGGGTCGGAAAGTGTAGGGAAGGTCGGAACAGTTACGATATGGGTTTAAGTTCACAGACTTATGTTGGGAAACATCATCATAACGTACATCATGACCGTACTCGCTGTCGCTGTCGCTTTGTAGAACAGCACGACGACATCTCTTCGACTTTGCTCCTGTTGATCTGGATAGCACTCCGCCACTCTCAGGTGGAGCATTCTCAGCAAAGACAGGGTCTTGCGTGGTCATCGCAACCGTATCCTGCTCTGCTACAGCCACCTCTTCTTCACACGGCATCTGCAGGCTGTCTTCGGACTCCTTGGCTTCAGCAGATGGCGAGCCATGCACCGTCTCCTTGGCTTCCGCGGGCTACTGGGTGGTCACCACGTCCGGTCCGTCACCCCTGTTCTTCACACGGGCCATCGTAGGCGTCGTTAGCTTCATCGCTTTCTTCTGGCTCGCCTTCTTCTTTGGTCCTTCCCCGTCCTCCTTCCCTTGCGCCACGCTCTCCTTGTTCTGCGTCCGTCGAATGCGGCGCGCGTGCCGGTCGCTTAGCAGCGCCTCGCGGCATTCTCGTTTCTCCGCTGCCGTCAGGTTGTGGCGCGGCATCTTACCGACGGGTCCCACCCTTGCTCCCGAGTTGTCTTTTTGTAGAATGAGATCTATCGTTGGCTGTCGGCCACGCGTTCTGTTGGTGGGTGGGATGTCCCCTCTCTACCAGCTTCAAAACCGGACCTCGGGTACAGCCACCTAACCCTGTGCATCCGGCCGTTTTTCGTAAAAAAATATATCTTGTTTTCATTATGATCTCGATCAAGATTTGTCACCATACAAATTTTAAGTGTAATTTTCACTTATGTTATACGGTACAACATAAAATAGATGCTGCGAAAAAGGTGAATTAGGGTATAAACCTCTTATGTTTTACGGTCCAACATCTGGGAACTAAGGTTAAACCCGTGCCGAAGCGTGATGACTCTTCACATGAATTTGACGACAAGAACGGTGAAATTGAGCTCATGGTGCCGCAGAAAGTACTCGACGAGCGTTCTGTCGGTACTGCAAACCGAAATCATGCAAACAGTTTATCTGAACAAGCCGTCCTCGTGCCTTCCGATGAGGAGTGCATTGACACAGTGTGCACTAAAGGAGCTTCTATAGCTGTGAATTTTGGAGTGAACGAAGTGGGACCGTTCCCAAGAGATTTCGTCCAAGAAGATTCAGTACTGTGTACCTTTGAACTCGCTGAACAATCGTGTAATGTCGAATTCGGACTTGGAAATGAGCAAATCTCTGTTGAAGAGACAACTTCGACGGTTATCATTCGAATAGAGAGCGTTCTAGATGTCGGAAGTCACCGAGGTAACGGAAACGATATTGGCGTGCCAGAGCAGAATTGTGTTCAAGAACATTTGGAATTCTCTAAGAATTGCAACACTTCAGAAAAGGGCTCTGTGGATCGGATCCCCCTGAACGTGACAAGCTTCAGGTTATGGTCGTAATACGGTACATCCTCTACTCTTTGCTAAAGTTTCTCGTATACGGGGCAAATGTACCTCATGGGCGAGGCGTGCAATCAGAGTGCTCGACCGTTCGTTACACGTGAACCAGCCGAGATTAATTAACATCAAGTGGCAAGCACACTTTCGAGTGATGAAAACAATGAGTGAAGGCGTGATAATCGACGTCTGCAAAGTTAAGTGTGGCGAGTTGACACCGGCTTTGCGTGCAAACTGTTGAAATTTGACGCTTCCGATATTAAAAATAGGATTTTGGAGTTTGCTGACCGCTTGGAGACGGTGGTCGAATCGAGGTCGGGGAGCATCTACGCTCCCAATAATGTCACGGATGGCTCTAAAACTACGAGCGGTGAGTCGGCGAACAGTGTTACGGGAACGATACAACGTATTTCATGCTGTAAGATGTTGGGTGCTGTTGGCACGTCTCATTAAGTAAGATCGAGGAGCGTTCCGAGTGGCTGCACGCATGCGGAATTTGTTGCAGTTGCGTGATCCGTCGAGGACGACGGATATAAGGCCGGGGACCAGGGTATACAGGCGGCGTGTCAGGGGTATCCTGTGTTATGTCGTGGATGAGGTGTCCACCATGAACTTGGTGGCCCTTACCGAGACGTGGGGGATTTTGTTGCCCTGAAAGATGATGCAAGGTGCTCCCTGCAAGTTATCGGGAGATAGGCCGACCTCGTAGTTGGGACGGGTGTCATGATCCCAATAAGGCGTGTACGGATATGAGTGGGAGGGTTGTCATGTTGCGTAGGATGGAGGTAGTCAAGGGAGCTGTAGGGTAAGGCAGAAGGGGTGAATCTCTAAAGGAGCAGGTTGGACTCCAAGCCGACGCCCGAATTCATCAAGCACTTTTGGATTCGACAAGTAAGCAGCTGTAATGGTTATGGGCGAGCTGCGAGTTCGATGAAGGATCTGAACGCGTGTCAAGACGAAAGTGGTAGACTTAGGAACACTAACATTTAAAACAATAAAATTTCTTCTCTAGTTAGTTCCACTTGTCTGGCTGTAGGAAGATTTACGGCTGAGATATACGAGATACTAGGCCTTTCTCCTTTCTTACCTTGAAGTTGACAACCGCGACGAGTCGATACACCTTTATCGCGACTCACCTTTCAGTATGAGCATTCCCAATCCTGGCTCCAGTCCTGATATCCGTCCCCTTGTACTCCATGTCTGTGCAGTCATCACTGTAAAGATCTTTACTGAGTCCGTCTTTAGAAAAGCTCATCTTCAGTAGTCATCGTTCCACCGAACGCTTTACTTAAATCATGTACTCCACACCAAAGGTATCCATTCTCGAGGACGGTGAGGCTTCGGCGTTAGGAGGACCTGAGCTAACTACATTCTGCTCGGGTACGGGACTATCTCCCCGACTTTCTACTTGTCGTCCCCGACAAGCCTCTGCTCTTGAACCAGCAATTCATTCTTCATCGTTAACTCCATAGGTTCGACCCAAGTGAAGTTTTCAAATCCACTCACGCCCCTTTCAAGCATCACGACGGGACCTACACTGCGCTTCCCCCACTAAAACCAGTTCCCGCTTGGGATGATGAACGCGGCATCGTCAAAGTTCCGAGCTCCAAAACTCGTGATGTTCCGTCGGAGGAGCTCGAGGAGGGTATCGAGGAGGACCAGGAGGAAGAAGAAGCGGCTGTTCTAGATAGCGATTGAACAAGAAAGGCTCCTTTCCAGTCGAGAGCGAGAAGGTTTCTTTGTGTAGCCATCCCTATTCCAATTAGCCGTTTTGACGAGTTACTTTTCTCGCTCCTTCCATTATTTTCCATATTTTCGTATAAAGGGACACTCAGCTCTCTTGTTTATCCACCCGCTTGGTTTAAACGCTCCGACCCATCCGGTATAAAGTTCACGGCTCCACTAGTCGAGAACAAACAACATATAAAATCTCACGCAACAAATTCTAGACTTTCGTGAAGTCTAAGGAGGCAAACCTCCTTCCACCACGGTGACCCACGTCTACCCGCCCACCTGGATGTTCGTTAGAACATTAATTCGTCTTCGTCCACAGCAGCATTCTCGTCCACTAGACGTGCACTGCGTCAAAGTTCCGGCCAGCCATGTTCACGGCGTCGTTCTCCTCAAAACCGTCAATCAACACTTTATGATCAGGTAATAAAGACGCGGTACTTATCCAACAGGTCTCGTACGAGTCCGTCAGCACTAAGTATCGTTCGTCGTGTTCCTCGACTCGTTTAGCGAGAATATCCACAATAGCATTCCCTACCCCTCCAAACGCCGTTTCCTCGTCGCCAATAGTAAGGCGTTCCACATAGCTAGTAGTAGGCAAGTCCTCCTCTTCCAGAGGGCCGTTGTCATCAACACATAGCTGAGTTTCCACCCCCTCGGGTATTTCATTCGGAAAAGGGCGACTCATGCGTCCATTAAATCGTTTCAATCGGTTCACGTTGATAGTCACTACTTTGTGAGGGTGGCTAGGGATCGTCACACGGTAAGTGTTCTCTCCGAGGATAACAACTACTCGGTACGGCCCGTGCCAGGAGAAGGCCAACTTCTTCGTTTTCGCTCTCCTCGTCGTGCTCTGAAATACTGGTAGACCCACATGGCGTCTCCTTCTTCAAATCGCACTGCTATTTGTTCCGATAGCCGTTGTTCGTGCCGATCTTGGGCCTTGAGTAGTTGACGTTCGACCATGCGTCTTGAATCTCTCAGCAATAAGAACAGTTTCCGTCGGTAGGAGGTTACCTAACTACTTTCCCATTCAGCACTCGTATTAAGAAACGCCAGGTCTAACGGAAGCACCAAGTCTCTCCCGTATAGACGAAAGAAAGGGGAGTCCTTTAACGCTTCGTGATAAGACGTTCTGTATGCGAACAAGAGGATATATCCCAATCCGTCTGCGTTTCGCTGACATAAAGACGCAGCATTCCGAGTAGGATACCATTGAAACTTTCCACTAGTCCTTGAGTCTGGGGATGGTACGCGGCACCAAACAACTTCTTGCTTCCAAGCGTTTCATAGAAAGACTTCGCTAGTCTCGAAATAAAGTTTGACCCTCTAGTCGTTCTGGGACGCTGTGTCTGGATATCACTTCGTCCACCATCAAATTAACGAAAGTAATTGTGTCTAGAGACTTGACAGGAAACGCCTCCACCTACCTCGTAAAATATGCCGCAAATATTAATATGAACTTGTTTCCTCGAGGGGTGGTCACTAAGGGACCAATAGCGTCCATCACGAGTAGAGAGAACGGTCTCGATAGGTCTTCTACCGGCATACGATGCATTAATCCGTTCTTCCGAGGGCGACAACCTTTTCCACACACCGAGCTATGCTCGCACGTACTCGGTCGCGCCTCGTTTCCATGCTTGCCAGTAGGCGTGCTTCCTAACTTTATCGACGGCCTTCGTCATTCCGGCGTGAGCCGAGAACACATCCCGTGACAATAGTGTAGTACCGTCTCGATGAAGACTAGCGGAATGACCGGGACCGTAATGGTTCTCGCATTCCCCCCCCGAGCTTGTAGGTGTACACGTCTCATTAAAGCTCCATTCTTCATACCGTAAAAAATGGGGAGCCATCTGCAGCACTTTAACTCGTAGTTGTGCGTCTAGTGCTAGCGCTCCAGACTCCAAGAACGCAATTAGAGCTACCATCCACGTCGCACGCCCGATACGTTTCAATATCCGAGAATCAATTAAGCTAGCGACAGCGCCCGAATCGACTAACATATTTGCTGGGGTGCAATCAATAAACCCTACTGAGACCGCCTCCACTCCGCAAGCAGATCCAATGATTCGTTTGCCGCCACAAATTAGAAATTCTGAGTCTCTCAAAGAATAATTTGAGTGAGATATTTCACACAACCCAGGCTTCCTCATTCGTCGTCGAACATCCGTGTCACGGACAACGTAACGCTGTGGCATAGACCTTCATCCTCAACCTGCGTCGGCCACTCATCAGCCAAGGCTTCTGAGCGTTCTGCGAGCAAAGAGGATTGCCTGAAGCTAACTTGTTTATCCTTTCGCGTCTCCTACGCTGATTTCCTCTTGTGAGAACGCCCTAGATGTAGGGTCTCGTTACTTCTTTTAGTCAGTTTTTCGCCAATTAGCCTAGCTTCTCCAGTATAGTAGGATCGAACTTCTTTCACGAGGGACCGTAGTCGTTCTTCTCCAAGAGATGGCCCTATTTTCTCGAGTTTGGCTTCGATACAAGAATCGCCAGGGTACGAATTCGTATTGGTCGCCAACTGAACCGATAAATCGTCGGGATTCGTCGTCGGGCGTAGTAGAGGAATAAAGTCTACTGCCAGAAAATACGAAGCGATGCGTACTTAGTTGCGGTCTTCTAACGGAAGCTGCTTCATTCCTGGTTGGGTCCCCGTTTCTAGGCAGGATTCTGCCAGCGTCTCCTCCGGTGAGCATATCACATTTATACTGATATTAGCTCGTACCTCTTCTTTACTGACCTCAGAAGTTGGTAAGTCTTTACTATCCTGAGCGAGACGCGAGATCTCCTCCTCGATGAGTTCCGAGCTTTCACGGACGTTCTGCTTACGAGGACAGTCGAGACTAATAGTATAAGCGGGATTCTGCTTCTGGAAGTTTCAATTGGCCTTTTGAGCTTCCTTAGTCGCAGCTGGAAGACCCCCCAGCGTATAACCTCCGTATGACGCAACAGCGTCATAGGCGTTCTGACTCTCAGCGTCGAGAGGGGTAGAGCGGCACTTCCCATTAAATTATACCTGTAACCACTCGGGTTACTTGGAGGAGGAGCATGTTGGTCGACTGGGGTAGCGCAACTCCAGTCAAGTTCTGCCCCGAAGCGCACTGTTGATCCCGGCACCATATCCAGGGTAATGCCCCCATAGGATTGTCCCGACTGTTGGGACCCCCCGGAACCTGCACCTACAGCAGGTTGACATTGGTATGGCTGGTAGGCCGGGTTACTCCCCGCCATATGAGGAATGCCACTGCTCAATGCTAGCTGCGACTGACCCTGTCATAAGGTGAGAGTCGAAGAGGTGACATTTGGTTGGGGACCAAGCTGTGGATTACCGCCGGACACTGGATACAGATTCGGCCTTTGTAGACTCGCAGAAGGTGGGATCGCTGATCCCAGAGGAGGCAGTCCCGGAGGATGTACCGGATGACCAGAAGCGTTAAAATGTACTTGAGGCGGACCAAGTACAGGTCGAGTACCCGCTACCCCGGTCTGACTCGGTACGGCATATTGACCTCCTAGAGACGAAACTCGTGTCTGTCCTGGCAGCGCTGGAGTATGTTGGCTTGGAGCTCCTAGAGACGAAGCCGTCATTCCCGTAGAAACAAGCTCACCGTCTCCTGTGCGCTGGCCACGTCCCTTTCAACCATCGTCGAAGTAACCGTGGGGTTAGAAGTAGCTGCATTCTCTCCTAGTGCAGCGGCTAGCGTGGGTAACTGTCCCTGCCCTCTTTCCTCTCCATCGACAACATCCGCCGTGAAGACTTCAGCTATAGCGTCACCGAATTCCAGGTCTCGATCTCCTTCTTCGTCTCGAAGCGGCATAACTCCCTCCACACTCTTACGTTTAAACTCCTCAAATAAGCGTTTCCGACGAAGCAACTCCGGTACCGACTACCTCAGTCGTGTACGATGCGTCTCGGGATAAGGCTTGACTTGATAAACTCCTCGCGTCTTGTGTATACTGCTGCGATCCCGAACTAGACAGATCCCCGGTGTGTCCACCAAATGTCGCGTATCCGCCCAAAGCCAATGGTTAGGGCGAGCTGCTAGTTCGATGAAAGATCCGAACGCGTGTCAAGACGAAAGTGGTAGACTTAGGAACACTAAAATTTAAAAAATATAATCTCTTCTCTAGTTAGTGCCACTTGTCTGGCTGTAAGAAGATTTACGGCTGAGATATACGAGATACTAGGCCTTTCTCCTTTCTTACCTTGAAGTTGACAACCGCGACGAGTCGATACACCTTTATCGCGACTCACCTTTCAGTATAAGCATTCCCAATCCTGGCTCCAGTCCTGACATCCGTACCCTTGTACTCCATGTCTGTGCAGTCATCACTGTAAAGATCTTTACTGAGTCCGTCTTTAGAAAAGCTCATCTATCAGCAGTCATCGTTCCACCGAACGCTTTACTTAAATCATGTACTCCACACCAAATGTATCCATTCCCGAGGACGCTGAGGCTTCGGCGTTAGGAGGACCTGAGCTAACTCCGTTCTGCTCGGGCACGGGACACAGCAGACTAAACGCAAAACAGGTTACTTCTACATTTAGCCAACGAGAGTCGCCTCAGGGCCAACAGCTTCTTACTGTTTCTATTATCCTAACCTCGACAAGAAGCTACTATGATTAAGACAAGTTATTGTCTCCGAGCCTTTTCCCCAAAAAAACCAGGATCGGGACATAAGTTCACTTCTGGTATGATCCGCGTTGACCGCCGCAAGTATTCCGAGCGAATGACACATTCGGTAGCATTTCAAAAGTATCCCGACTTTGCTGCATTTGTATCGTCGTATGCAGGTCATTTGTAAGTAAGGAAGCGAAAGCGCGATAATACGATGTAGACATCTTGTTGCGACTTTTGTTGCACTACCGACTCCCTCCGCTTATAGTCCACAGGTCACATACCGGCACATGGTACCACTCGGAAAAAGCGACCGTCCGATTTCGTTAACCGGTCGCATACCGGTACGGAGATTTGCACCAGATGATGTACATAACACCAAACTGGAACTCACAGTGTGCCGCGTACAAGCGCTACCTTCTCCACCGCGTGGACCCGCAAAGCCACCAAATTTGGTACGTAGCTTTTTAATCGACTATGCTCGGGCTGTGCTGAGTTTATTAACTTAAATTGTGAATTGACGGAATGTTGGTCGTGCTGTTAATATTTGTATGGGTTTTTAAACATAAGCGATATCGGGCCGCGTACTAGCGCTACCTTCTCCGCCGCGAGGGCCCGCAAAGCAACCAAACTTGGTATGTAGCTTTGTGATAGACTATGCTCGGGCTGTGCTGAGCTTTATTAACGTAAATCGTGAATTGACGGAATTTTGATCGTGCTGTTAATATGTGTATAGTTTTTGAAGCAGAAGCGATATCGGGCACCTTCTCCGCCGCGAGGGCCCGCAAAGCCACCAAACTTGGTACGTAGCTTTGTAATATACTATGCTCGGTCTGTGCTGAGTTTTATTAACCTGTGTCACGACGGCGTATTGCTTGAGGTGCGTATGCATGGCGATCGTGGTTAGCTTCGGCTTGCCACAATTGTTTTTTGGTCTAAGTGTTTATGTTGGATTCACGTCCAACATAGGATGTGTTTCAAGACTGGTATTGCAACATAAACTAACATTGTGTATTTCGTTCTTGATTGCAGACTTGAGATATACTGTAGAGCTAAAACCCACCTCCGCACACCCGTTCCACAAAACAACCACAGTGGAGAAGCGGCAGTTGTTCGCAACATGAACACTCTCCTTCCACCATCGCCTACATCTCCGTGGCGTCTCGTAGTCACCGATCGGTTCTATACCTCCGTGAAGCTGGCGCTGGAGTTGCTACATCGGCGAATATACCTCACTGGAACTATACAAACAGACAGAGTAGGCTACGCGGCGAAAGTGGTCACGGCTAAGAAATACAGAACAGTGAACAAGCGCAAGTTCCTGGTGCCGCCGCAAGGAACGATAAAGCTGGCGCAAAATAAGCGCTTCCTGCAAATAACTGCGGCCATGTGGATGGATAGGAACCCAGTGCACATGTTATCAAGCGGTGGAAATCGACAAACGGGACTGTCAGTAAATAATGCTTCTATTTTGCTGTCTTGAAAGCTTTTTGCTAATGATTTATTTCTATGATTGTAGTGCGGCGTATCCACGGCGAAATACAGCAACTGCCTGCACCGGAGCAGGTTCGCGACTACCACCGCTGGATGGGCGGCGTCGACGTCAACGATCAGCTCCGGATGCAGCGTTGCAGCTGTGCTACTAAACTCGCAAGTACTACAAGACGTTGTTTTTCGGACTTTTGGATATGGCGTTTGTCAACGCCTTTATCGTGTTTCGCTACTCCAAGAAGGTGAACAACAAAAGCCCGCCCAAGCACTTCGCGTTTTTTGAAGAGCTGATGGAACAACTGCTGGCGGTTGACTCTGCGGAGATGTTTTACGAAATCGAGGTAAGCGATATGTTGTCCCGTCAACATAACAGAGGTGACTGGGCACTTACGTTGGCTTTTTGTGCTTTTTGCAGCAAGCGGTATCGGCACGAGACCGAACGGCACCCTCACCTTCTCGATCTGAAGCAAGGCAGTCATCTTCAGATCAAGGAAGGGACCATGAATACGGCCACCGTCTAGAGAATAACCCAGACACCGTTGACGGTGAGCAGGGGGTCAAGAGGCGCCATCGTTCGTGCAAAGTGTGCGCTCTATTCAAGGTCAAGCCAAGAAAATTTACCAAGTACTTCTGCCCCGAGTGCTCAACGGGAATTGGACGGTATGTACATGTTTCTATTCAAAATTGGAAGCGGTACACTAACCTGATATGTGCTACTAGCAAGTACCTGTGTAATGTCGTGCGCGAAGGAAGGGAGAAAACATGCTTCTAAATCTGGCACTCCGACTGGAGCAACGGCAAAGACATCCCGCGACTGCTCCTGCAGGACCACAAAGTTTGTGACCAACCGCCGCCGTCTCGCCCGAACAAGAAGCGCCGCCGCAGAGGGCAGCCACGAGGAGACGCGGCTGAGGAAGCATCCGAAACTGGAGAAGGGGAAGCTGGCGCGAGTGATGACTCTGGCAACGGTATGGCCGCGGCGGCTGAGGGTGGTGGCGAAGGGGAAGCTGGCGCGCGTGAAGATGCTGGCAGCGGTGCGGCTGCGGTGGCTGAGGGTGGTGGCGAAGGGGAAGCTGGCGCGCGTGAAGATACTGGCAGCGGTGCGGCCGCGGCGGCGGAGGGTGGTGGCGAAGGGGAAGCTGGCGTGGGTGATGATGCCGGCGGCGTGCGGAGACGAATGTCAGACGATGAGGCGTAGGCAGTGTGTACTTTTCGAGTAAGTAGCCTGCAATCAAACGAAACGTGTACACAGCACGTATATCGTAGGTTGCAATCAATGGAAACGTCTCCTTTGCATTTTTTTACTCGACAAATGTACTGTTCATCTGCAGATACAGCGCTGCCCGACGTGCGCAACGCTCCAGGAATGAGACGACCCAATAAACAGTACAACCTTTATGCTGACAATTCCATCATAACGAACGCGATCGGCAAGTTTACCAACATTACAGGGCATAATGTTGGAGGTGCCTCGACTCTATTCACCACAATGGACGTATCCCCTCCCCTAACCCTCCTGCATATATTCGTACTTACACGTGACACATACAAATTCCTATATGTTCGTATGTTGGACCTCCAACATAAGGGACAAAATATACCCCCTACTTTTCGGCTGGGAACTAAGGGGTTAATAAAGGCCACAGAGTCCACACGGGCACCGTTCTGAACGAGAACAGGTTGACTCGAAGATGTCGTATAATCCCAACAGCAACTAGCATTACTCTGTGCTCGATTAAAGAGCTGAGAATCGCTTCCGGGAACAGTATCGGATGCTTCACGTAGATGACCTTTTTCTAAAGTGCACATAAGAAGATAAGACGCTTTGTTATCGTACACGGTGTCACACTGTTATAAAATTGCGCATTTCTTGAAGAAGTTCCTTCAGCGAATGCAACTTCCTCCATGCTACGTTCGAAGCGTTCTCTCATACACCCCGACCAATAAGGAAAGTACGACTGCAAACACTCTTCATTAAACTCAACCCGGCAAGTCCATCGCGATCCCAGTCCACTGTCCCCAAGTACGCTAGGGATCTGACGTCCCCATCCAGGACGTCACGTATGGCTTTACCAGGGCTCCCACCTGTAGAATGATATCCAACCATTCTATCAAAATTTTCACAATTCACTTGAGTGACACCTTCATAAGCGACGTCACTAAGATCCGTGAAATACTGCCCTCCATTAAAAATCTGAGGAAACCAACGATCGCTCCGACCGCAAGAGCCGATATGCTCCCAACTTCCTGTTGCATCGGTCGTCGGCAGACCCTGAAATTCTCAATCTGCTGCTTCAGACGCAATCTCAATCCCAACCGCCGAGGGCATCAAAGTTGTCGATAAATGCCCTTGGGAAGTCAATTCTTGAAATACGAGAACACCATTGACCTCAATCAAACGAATGGTGACTCCACTTGAGTCAGAGTAGTCAGGAATAGCGGAATACGGACTTTTATATACTGAGTCGTCGTTGCTGGAAAATCCCACGTTGCTCCAAACTCGCTCTCCTGTCTGGAACGCTTTCGAAATGGAACGCCTCAGCCACACTGTGATGAGGTCTCACGTTTTCTTTCTGACGGACTGGCACACCGATCTCCATTTGCCTTCCTGTAGTCCGTACTCGTGGAAGTTGTGAGCGATACCCACTTGGCCATAGTTTGCATACTGCTGACCATTCCATCTGTTCAAACCAGTGGTACTCATTCTAATCCCGAATCAACTTTTACTTGTTTCTTTTTGTACAGGAGGCTTGTAGTTCTTTCAGAGAAATGTAGTTGCTGACAGCACGATATTCAAAAACTGTAAAGCTTCTCGGTTTGAAACACTTGAGCTAGGAATACCTCACCACCTACGTTCTCGACAACTGGTCGACAGGAGCGTTACGGGCTAGTGCCTTTTAGAATAGCTACGCAAGCGGCTTCTCCGTAATTATGCAGTCTTTAACCGAGCCTAGCCGCACCTCGCGACACCAAATGTAAACTCTGTCATAATCGGCGATTAATGCCCCACTTAAACTCTTCGCAGTACCTTACGTACTGTAATCTCTGAGCAATCTTGAACCGTACCAAAAATCGATAAAACAACAATCGAGAACGCCACTTAGCTCAATAGTAACGACTTCTTCTCACAATAAGACGTTTGTCATAACACTTCTTGATTAATACCAGCTCCTGTGAAATGATTTCTTGGTGTCGGATAATGCGTCCTAAAAACGTTCCTAAAATGTCCTAATTGTCCTAAACAACTCCTATATATTTCCGGGATCTGTCCTAAAAATGCTAATCCTCTGACATACCATATAATAAATTCTGTCCTATTGGATGTCCTAAAACCTAGTCAAACGAATTTAATATCACCCTGCCCCACCCTATCCAAACCCTGAAAAGCGAAACAACCCTACGTTGGCGTAGGTGTGTGACCATGGTTGGTCCTAGGTTTAAGCGGTGTCAACATTAAACATACCACCCTGCCTCCCCCTGTGCAAACCTTGAGAAAGGAAAACAACCCTACGTTGGTGTAGGTGTGACCATGGTTGGTCCTGGGTTTAAGCCCGCGTGCTCCGCACACGGATCTTAAACCACAGGCATTTTGTAGGCCATGTTCCAAGACACCCTTTCATTCCTTTCTCAAGTTAACGTCGCTAAACGTCGCAGGGCGACGTTATGTACCGAAAAGCTGCGTTACAGGACGTACTTCGCTTTGTACGGTACAACTGTTTGTACTACTGTACTTGCAAATTGTCGTAATAGGACAAATCTGAGTTGCTGTTTGACGGCTGTCCTATTAGGACAGCATATCCTTCTCTGCTAATACCTGGATTTCCCTCCAAGTCGTAATCCATCTTTTCTTAGTAATCCCTTGTATTACCGTGCTTTAGCTTATCACAACATGTTCCCCATGGTGGTCGTCTTGTAGGGCTTAATCCGGCGCATGTGAATTCTTTCTTGGTAGCGCCCTTTATCGATGACAAGAACCCCGTCCGTTCTAACAGTGACAATGCGATACGGTCCGTCGTAGAGCTGCCACGTCAGCACTATCGCCGTGTAGAGGCGACTTTCTTCGGCCAACACACGGCTATAGTATCCCATCACCAAGTCAAGTGCACTAATGAAACTGGGCGCGGCAACTCGCGAATCATGTCTTGCAACTTGTTTAAGGGGTAATACTGTACTTGTTCAGTCTTCTAAAATCCGAAAGGAATCGCACTGATCCGTCTTTTATTGCAATCACGAATGCAGGTGATGCCCATGGTGAATTCTTATCAGGCTCCAATACTCCCCGATTACCTTCGCACGTTTCCTTTCTCAGTAAAGAGGCCTTTTGAGAGATAAAAGCGGTGAAACTTGTCCCAGCAAGTCCAAGTACTCTGTGGGCAGATGTATGGTAGCGGAAAAGGTTGTGCATAATTCGGCACAAGCACACAGAATGCGTATGGCAGAAATCGGTTACCTCCGTAGGGTATCTTCCTTCGTACCGACACACAATGCACTGCCTCTTCCTTCTGCTATCATCTTGAAACAGTTGTTTTGATGACACTGACTCACATTGTTGTTGTAGATCTCCGGCACTTGGCAACGGATAATCTCTGCTCAAAGGTGTAGTGCTAATTTCTGCTGGCGTTTCTTCGAAATTACTGGTTGTATACACCATTCTACCGTCACTGGGAGCAGATTTCCACCTTCCGGATATCAGCTCGGAAATCAGTTCAATCAAAAACTTTCTGTGAGGATCTCGGTCTTTCGTCGTGTCAATTGCTAGTTTCCGTGTCGAATACGCATTGACACGTGCAATGTCAATTAGAGCCAAAGCTAATTTCTTATGCCATCGCTTGTATGAATGTCCATCCGCAAGTGAAAATCTAGCTCTCAACTGATCTAGACGATCAACACCTTGCATGTGCTGATTATATTGTAATACACAAGATGGGGCAGGAAACTGGCGTTCCTCATCACGAATTCTACGGGTCACGGTTGTAGGTACAGTTCCGTCTGCATTGGTAACCATTGTCACGATGCTTCCATCGCACCACGAAATTGCGAGGACGTTATGGTCAACTGCCACTGACTGCTGAAAATCTCCTCGAGCTGCGGTGTCCTTGTTTAGAATTGTGTGCTTCGGGTAATGCTTGCTTCCGTTGCGAACAGTCCCCCTGGCATACAAACCCTTCAACTTGAGATCCAACAGTAGCTGTACGCTCGTGTAATAATTGTCCATGTTGATGATACGTCGTGTGTGAAAGTATGGCCTCACCACCTCCAATACATGCTTTCGTACTTGGCTGACCTTCTAGAATTCCCTCTCTAATTTGCTGAACCTCTTCCTGGCTTGCCAGATTCTCGAGCCGATCTGCAATGTCGCTGGTATTGCTGTGGAGCCGATAATTCAGAGCTACCCATGTTGTTGCGCAGCATACAACATACATGCGGAAGTGATACTTGCCGCCTGGTTTTTGCGGATTGAACACAATGAGATGGCGACCTTGGCGAGACCGGCATGCCACACTTGCTTCATCTAACGCGAGGTTTCGACCCACTTCGATATAGCGACCACCGGTAGATTTCAGCAGATTCAACAAAGGGCGGATTCTAGCAGCCGCATCACGGCCTACAGCTTTCCCGGGATCAGCACGAACACTAAAACAACGTCGTATCAACTTGAACCGGTTCAGACTCATGATGGTGTCGAGACTTGTCGAGGCGCCGCCAAATATAGCATCTTCAGTCTGTGGTCCCCAGTAGTTGGCGTACTCTCCTTTGTCAGTCAGCGCCATGTAAAACATAACACCGAGAAATACCATGAGCTCTTCGATCGTAAACGGCGTTGTGATACGGACGTTCTTGATAGCAGCGTATTGGTTTGTCTCCAACACCACTTGCTTCCAGAAGTAGAGAGGCAGGTATGCAAAGAAGCTGGACGAGGCTGAGTGTGTAAACAGGTGCCGGAACTCTGGCAACAACCGTGTTGTTTGGCTATTGTCACTCCTCTCGTAGGTCATCGGGGGCAGACATCTCAATATCTGGTTCAAAACGCATGTTTTTCACCGCTTCAACCTCGGCCAGACTGACAGAAAGGAATCGGATTGGATCGTACATTTCGTAGTGCTCGTTGTCAGTTGTGATTTCGAGCTGATCCAGTGGTGCGTCTATTCCCAACTCGCCATCGACCACATTATCAATCAAATCACACCAGGCTGGAGTCTTGTGTAAACGGCCGAGTGACTGGTAGTTCTCCATTCCACGTTGAACAGTAGTCACACTACAATTTGCAACAGAGTTTTGGAACTGTGAGTCCAGCCACAGCACTTGCAGCATGCGCCCGCCCTTTGGTCGTTTTATACGTCGAACAACTCGCCCAATGATGTAAGCCGTGCCCACACAACCAAATGTCTTTTGACTCATCCATCGCTCTTTGGCTGGCGCAAATGCTACGTATTTCTTCAGAAAGAGCTTCTCGAGCATTAGTGTCGGCAATTAGTAAACTGGAACAACTTGAACTTGGAAATAGAATCAGCCGAAGTCAAGTACGTAGGCTGGGAGCATTAGTGTCGGCAAGGTTTGCGGTGTGATGTCCGCCGCGGGGTTATTTTCCTCGTGAGTGAAGCAATCGCGATTAACGGCGCGATCTCTACCCGCCGCCCGCACAGACGTCTCATAAATAGTCGCATCACCAGGTCCAATACCACGTTCAGGACTATCACAACTTGAAAAATCATTGTCACCACGTTTATCAGTCTGCTGGACATCACCGACGACCACGGCCGAGACCACGTCCTTGCCCACGGCCACGACCACGAGCTAAAGTACTGGTGCTTGGGGGTTTAGCAGATCCGCCGTCACGTTCGCCCGACTGCTGGTCACCACCTGCAACTTGTCCACGACCACGACCACGGCCGAGACCACGTCCACGTCCACGAGCTGAACTACTGGCTCTGGGGGATTTTTCAGATCCGCCGTCATGTTCTCGAGCGCGATCGGCAACACGCTGCCCCGATTCACTCTCACCACACCAATAAGCACCACAATCGTCTCGCGACATATCTTCACCAGCACCCTGAAACTCTACACCACCACCAGAGCCACCAACATACACACGCCGTCGGTTAATACATTCAAACGATGGTGGACCTCACGCCGGAGTCAAACGTACCGCCCTGAAGCTCAGCATCAGTTCCCTGAAGCTCTATACCGCCACTAAAGCCACCTACATTACAACGCCACCAGTTAATACATGCCCACGATTGTGGACCTCACGCCGGAGCCAACGTACCGCCCTGAAGCTCCGCACCAGCGCCCTGAAGGACAACACCGTCACTAGAGCCACCTACATTACAACGCCACCCGTTAGTACATCACACGATCGTGGACCTCACGCCGGAGTCCAACGTATCGCCGTGAAACTCAGCACCGCCGCCCGGATGCACACCACCCCCACTAGAGCCACCTACATTACAATCCGCCGGTTAGTATATGCACACGATGGTTGACCTCACGCCGGAGCCAACGTACCGCCCTGAAGCTCCGCACCAGCGCCCTGAAGGACTAGTCCACCTACATTGGAAACGTCACCGGTTGATACATTCACACGATCGTGGACCTCACGCCGGAGCCAAACGTATCGCCGTGAAACTCAGCACCGCCGCCCGGATGCACACCACCCCCACTAGAGCCACCTACATTACAATCCGCCGGTTAGTATATGCACACGATGGTTGACCTCATGCCGGAGCCAACGTACCGCCCTGAAACTCAGCACGAGTGCCCGGAAGCACACCACCGCCACTAGAGCCACCAACATTACAACGCCGCCGGTTGATACATTCACACGATCGTGGACCTCACGCCGGAGTCCAACGTATCGCCGTGAAACTGAGCACCGCCGCCCGGATGCACACCACGCCCACTAGTTAAATTACAATACCCTCGATAAATACATTCAAACGATGGTGGACCTCAAGCCGGAGGCAAACGTACCGCCCTGAAGCTCAGCACCAGCGCCCGGATGCACTACACCCCCACTAGAGCCACCTAAATTACAATGCCGCGGGTTAGTATATGCACACGATCGTGGATCTCACGCCGGAGCCAAACGTACCGCCCTGAAGCTCAGCACCAATTCCCTGAAGCTCTACACCCCCACTAGAGCCATCTAAATTGCAATACCGCCCGTTAGTACATGCACACGATCGTGGACCTCACGCCGGAGCCAAACGTATCGCCGTGAAACTCAGCACCGCCGCCCGGATGCACACCGCCGCCACAAGAGCCGCCTACATTACAACGCCACCCGTTAGTACATCACACGATTGTGGACCTCACGCCGGAGCCAAACGTACCGCCCTAAAGCTCAGCACCAATTCC